>CM049863.1:10831664-11076664 GCA_027422415.1 Schizothorax lantsangensis | reverse complement strand
ACCCACAAATGGAACCAGTAATCATTAACAGACGTTCAAAGTAGTAGATAATACACTCTGTCCTCTTGGCAGACACTTTTTATCCATTGACCTGCTGCACTTGGCACATTTATAGCATATTGGTGCGTCACTTGAATATCTTCTTGTCTTGTTGAACTGCCTCTGTTTATAGCAAATTAAATATAATGATGAGTAGTACTTGCACTATTACTGTTTCTCAAAATTTGAACTAACCGCACTGAAAATATTAAACTAGGTGCTTTGTGCTGTATGGACATTAATGATGGAGTGAATCCTACAGCTTTTTGAAGAAAGGTGTTTGCTCTGGCAGATAAACATCTTCGAACTACCATTGGCCGATGGTGAATTTGTAGGTGTGCTCTGAGGCTGTGTCTTTTTTGTCATGGAAATCTTCTTTGTTTCATTTCTTCTCTTCAGTCCGTTGCGGTCAGACGTGAATAGAAGCATGAACACATTGAAGTGCATCTTGATAGCAGTAACTTATGTTGTAATTCTAATTGACACTGACACTGTTTTATCATGTTTAATACTGTACAGATGCTTGCTTTAAAGAAATCTATTGTAATAAACATGATGTGACTGGAAATACAGAGCTGGTGCAGACATACACATTGCTATGACCAGATGCTTTCTTAACTGCTGTTTTCTCACCGCTGTCATTTTTGATGTTGTGTTTATTGTGATTGAGAGGAAAGCACGTAGCACAAATTTACATTCATCTAAATGCTGCTTCTAGCAGATGTTCGCTAACATGTTCATTATACTGTTGCTCAGGTATTTCAAACCTCTTTTTGCCCTCAAGTGAAGAATGAAAAAATAAAAACTTGTATATTGCGGTCTTTAAGGTGCAGTCATTAGCAAAATTTGATGGGAAAAAAGGTCCATTGTTAATAGTGTATGAAGAGCATGAAGAGCTGCTCACACAGAAGTCACTTTCAAACCAAGCAGCTTTCTGTTGGTCATCACGGCAAATTCACACTGATCAACTTAAACATGAGCAAAACCTGCGTGGGGTACTTTTTGCGCTAAAGTAAAAAACCTGATTACGATGGAATTGTCAAATTTAAGTATTAGACAGATATACAGATTACTCTTTTGAGTCTCGTTGTGTCTGCTCAGTCTGCTCACATTTAACTTTGTGTTGCACCCTTTTTAAAAACTCTCATCTGATCTTTATTAGTACGTCAGTTTCGGGGAACAGTCTATTAAACATTGTTCTGTGTATAACTTTTGGCATGTGACCTCTGAGAGCGGACTCTAAGAACTCTGTTGAACTGCAGTTTAGATAAATTGGATCCATCAGCTGTGTTATAGGTTGTGAGAGAGGGTGGAACAGGCTCCTTTGGCAACACAGAGGCTGGCCTGTTTTCGTTCCTTGGATGGTTTTCCATGTGTTATGTAATCCCTCCCCCCAGTTTGGAATGGAGGTCCCCACTGCGGCAAGATCTGAGCACACTGCAGGACTGTCTGTCTTTGTCTTCGCCATCTCCTTCTTCAACCCCCCCCCCCCCCCCCCAAACTCTGGCCTCTGTAAATAACGACATCACTTCCTGCTGACATCACTCTGCCTATAACCATGTTACCACACACTCTTTGCTGTTTGTTGTCATACATTTATTTGATATAGATAGATGTAACATTTATTTACAATAAATAGTTTTCTATTTTAATATATTTTAAAATGTATTTCTGTAATAACAAAGCTTTTTCAGCATCCAACACCAGTCTTCCTCAGAAATTATTCTAATATGCTGATTTCTTATTATGTTAAAAACACTTAATATTTTTATGGAAACCATGATACTTTTTTTTCAAGATTCCTTAAGCAAGCTTAAAAAACAGCTTAATATTGGTGCATTTACTCAGAAACGGCTTAAAAGTGATTCCTTTTTTCATTTTACTGTCATCAAACCCCCATTGTACACAATTCAAATTCAGATTTTAAAGATGTTTAATGTAAAAATTAATATATATTTTTAAATGATAGATTTTCTAGCATATTTTCCATTAAATTAACCAGTTTATTTACTAAAATGAGTCATTTTAGTACAATTTTATTTATTTTATTAATAAACATCAAAACCTACTAAATAATTTTAGTAAGACATTTAAATATATGAAAAATGCTACACAGGAAAATTTTTGAGTGATGTGCAAAAGCGTTTGAACAGAAATGGACAGTTTGAACTCATGGAAATAAACTAAGTTAATCACAGAGGCAATAATAAAATTTGAGTCACAAGAAGATGAGCGATTGCAAAACTATAGTCTCGGGTTTCTTTGAGAAACTTAATACGCATTAAAACGGCATTGTTCATAATTGCATAATTTTGCAACACCAGCAAAATCATTTTGAATGTATCATGTTGCAAGCATGCTCTCTCTTTCTTTCTTTCTCTCTATTTCTCTCTCTGTTTTCTCGCTGTTTCCATCAGACGGTAGTGACGATGGTGGCGGCGTCTGTGTTTAGCCTGGCCCTGCTGACCCTGTACTGTCAACCTGCCAAGTGGCTTTCTGCTTTTTCTCGGTCGTGTTAGCTGTGTGAGAGCTGGCGTTCACAGAGTGCATTCTAGGCATAAAAAAAAAACGGCACTGGAAAACTAAGCCATCCAGATTTACACACTTAAAGAGACATGTACGGACCACCAAAGATCAGGACTCCCGCTGTAAGCCTGCTCATTTACAGTCTGGGAGCGCAAGGCACCTCTGTGAATATTTAAGCAGACCTCCCGAAGACAAACATGCAGACGCATACACACGCAAAAGCACACGCCTGTCTTCTCAAACAGCTGTTGAGGAAACAGTCTGTGATGTCGGACTCTGTGTTATTCGCTCCAAAAATGAGCTTGTTTTTAAGATTATAGTGTAATCGTAATTATGGTTATATACTCTACTATGTGTTCTGTGTTGTGTCAGTACTCTGCAGTAGAGACTATTTATGTCTGTCTCGGGCTTAAATAAAAGGGTACTTGTATATGCAATAGGTACCTCAGTGTAAGAGATGACCGTTGAATGTAAGCTGTGAAAGACTTAGTATAGACTAGCGCTTGTGACAGTATGTAAGCAGCTCAATCTGACTCAAACACATACACATGCAACAATTCCAGGCAATATGGAAATTTCAAAGAACTATTTGTGCTTGTAGTTAAGCAAATTATTTGATTTACCTTCAGTTTTAAAACACACTGATGTTAGTATCATGAGAAATCAGGTCAGGAACTAACCAGCCTAGTGATTGGACAAATTATTTTATTTGTGATTGCATTTGAATTATTGTAAACAAAAGCTATTTTAAAATATATTGGAACAGTACAAGTTACTCTCAATATTAAAAACAGCAACTGGTGTTTGAGGAATAAACAGGTGTCTGATGTTAGGTTGTAGTGCACCTGACCTGGAATGACCTGACCGTGAGCGCTGTGGGATTAGTATCAGCTATGGGAGTTGAGCTTCAGCACAAACATACTGACTAAGGCCTGTTTTAACACTGCAGGTGCAAGCAGTGTGTAAGTGAAGCTGCAGTGTAATGGCAACAGCAGACCCCTGTTGTGCTTTCAGACTGACAGCATTTCTGCTGCGGAACACAACTGTGGCTCTACACTGAAAATAATGTGATTTACATTGAGTGTTTCCTTCAGTATCAGTGGCAAGGCTACATAAGGGCCAAGATGGCACTGGCCCACTCTGATTGATGGCTGGTCCACCCAATGTATTTTATTTATGTAAAGAATAAGTAATACGATTGTTAAGACGTTGCAAAACGTTCAGCATGAAAAGCCATTTTATGACAGTTATCTCTAGATATATGTGTCGTGTTATGTTATGAACACCTGCTCTAAATAAATCTTCAATGGTTTACTAATGTTTGGTGGAAGCTACAAACCAAAGGGTGGGCCAAAGCCACATGTGTATACTGTTTACATGTATTTGGTATTTTTTGGTCTCCTGAAACAATTATGTTTGTTGTATTCTCCTAGTTGAGACCTTTTCAGTGATATACAAGACTATCTGTTATGTACGATGCTCAACAGATCTCATTATTTTTATTTTCAATTTAGGCATATGTTTTCGGCTCGTATTTCTGGCCTTTTTGTCTTTCAGCTAAAACCTGACAATGTTGTTTTTAGCTGCTGAAATTAGCTTTGCTATTTTTATCTCACGAATCATAAATTTAGCTTGAGAGTAGACACTAAGGTCCACCCTATATCACCAAGGTCCACTCAGTTTAAATTTCTGCTGGTTAGGTTTCGGGGCGGAACTTCTTGCTTACTTTTTTTCTAAAAATCATATGTTTTTGTATGAATCAAATAATATAAGTAACTTGTTTTCTCATTAGATCGGATTGGGCTTATAGTGCATTTTTAGAGTTTTCTTTTTCTTTTTTTCTTTTGTGTGACAAAATAAGGCTCAGCGTCGAAAAACTACTCTGTTACGTATGGTAACCCTTGGAACGGAGACATTTTGTTGAAGTTCCAACTCTAGGGGTCACGTTTGGTAGCCCAGACACCTCTGACATAATTGAGAAAAGGCCAATGAAATTGGCGAGCAAAATTTGCATAGCTGGCCACACCCTGAATATCGGGGTATAAGTAGACCATCGTGGCATTTGCTCACTCATTTTGTTCTGAGGAGTTGAGAAAGCATCTCAACCCACTCAGTGGCAGATTTAGAGTTGTGGCATAAGGGACACAATTTCTATGTTCCCTCCATCTGGGAATAAGGGTTACCATATGTAAATGAGTCGTTCCCTTTCAGTTGGTCACTTTGACGTTATGTTTAAGTTCTGACACTAGGGGTCCCTATACTAAGTGCAACAACTGGCTATACTGCGGTACCGGTCCACGGTGGTGCAGGTGCTGACAAGACCTGTGGGTCACAAACAAATGCACTTCTCCTCGTAACCTTCCAATGTCCAGGAAGTATGAACTCTTTTTTCCTTCATCTCTGGAGAGTTGCCATATAATGGCAGAGGTCATCACAGCCAGAAGCCTTCTGTTTAAAGATACTAATAAAAACTCAATGACTGGTGAACCTGGTTGGTAATGTTGGGAAGCTTTTACTTCCTCATGTGAGGAAAGAAGACCACAGTCACAACATCCTACCCAAAGGGGAGGTGACATGTGGAGACGCAGCTTATGGACTTGCTAAAGGACGTACTTCATTGGGAAGGTTTCTTTGGTCAACACATTCTCACTCCCAACTCGTCATATATTGATGCTTGGTCAGGACCCTTTGGCGTCACTTTTTGAAAAGTCTTCCGAGGCAAAACGATTGATTTGTGAGAGGTATAGATCCGATCACCGTCTCCGTCCACCGTAAAGGTCAGGTCCGGTGTGCAGTCTATGTGCAAATTCAAAAATTGCCTCCAGAAGAAGCCTTATATCAGCCTTGGTTGTGAAATGCCATCGGCTCTTGTGTGTCTCATGACTGATTGCGTCATGCTAATATTCAGGAGTATCTTTTTGAATGAGATGTGAGCGCGTTAACGGAGCGGGATCATTTTCAGCGATTAAAACTTTATGATTTACTGTGTTCTTTGCATAAAGATATTGTATGGCTTCAGAAGACTTGAAAATGCAACACGGGCAAATGCATGCAAACCATTAAATTAAGGCAAACAACTGAAAACAATGGAATACCCTGTACGTCGAAAAGTGATGCTGAAGGGGTACCTTGAGTGTCAAAAAGCGACGCCAAGGGTTCCTGACCAAGCAACAATATGTGACAAGTTGGGAGTGAGAATGTGTTGCTTTGGTGGGCTCCACATAAGGGGAGAACAACCAATCACAGCACCTGGTGTCAGAGCAATGCTTTGCCTAAGGGAAACATTGAGTCCTTAATAGAAACTGAGCAGTGGAAGATACGCATTTGGGACCGCCATAGGGAGTAACAACATATGAAGCACTAACCCAGTACAAGAGTTCACTCAAGGGATACTTACAAGTAGTGGATTTCAGTGAGTTCAACGGGGAATGTATTAGGTGTAACCCAGGCCACAGCTTCACAAATGTCTGCTCTTGAGGTACCATTTGCCAAAGCTGACAAAGCAGTAACACCCCTGGTCGAGTGTGCTCTCACTCCCAAGGGGCATGGTAAGCCTCTGGCCTGATAAGCCATGAGAATCACATCCACAATCCAGTGGGAGATTGGGTGTTTTCCAAATAGATTCACAGGGCTTGCGTTGAGCACAATAGAGACAGGTCTGGGTCTTCCCCAGCATGCAGGGTCATTATTTGGTCCCTAAAGGGAATAGTGGGAACCTTGGGCACATATACAGGCCAGGATCTCAGGAAAATGTGAGAGTCTGCCGGACTGAATTCTAGGCATGTTTCGTCGACAGAGATGGCTTGCAGATCCCCTACCCTCTTAATATAAGTGAGCACAGTCAGGAAGGCCGTCTTCATCTTCTAGAGAGGACACTAACCTCAACAGACTGAAGAAGTTCAAATGGATCTCTCTGTAAGGCCTGAAGGACCACTGAGAGATCCCAAGAAGGAATTAGGCGTGGTCTCCGAGGATTCAGTCTCCGTGCACATCACAGGAATCTAATAATCAGATCATGCTTCCCCACCAATCTGCCACCCACAGTGTTGTGGTTGGCTTATATAGCAGCAATGTATACCTTGAGTGATGCAGACAGGTGAAGGGGAACGAGGTGAACGTATATGCCCTGGACAGGAGTCTCGGCTGGCCCCACCAGGTAGTGGTGTTTTGCAGGCAAAGATGTTCTGCAATCACTCTGTCCACTTGGGGGACCTCCATATACCCCCTTGCTCGACAGCCATTGAGGGTGGTGAGAATGGAGTAGCCGGTGCACTGTGTTCTAGCAGAGAAAGGTGCCTTCCATTATTACATCAGCTCCTTGTGCACTTCGGAGCATGGCTTCGACCTCAGGAACCAATCATCCAGCCGAGAGCGCTCGGGATAGGGTGGGGGAGACCACTCCAGCCCAATGCTCTCAGCTGCCTGGGTAAACACAGCCATCATCTCAGCATCAGCCTCAGACTGCAACGTAGCAACTGGAGGTGCAGGTTCAGCCGAGTCATCTGCTTTCTGATGGCTCCAGCCTGTCCTCCGATGCTTCAATTGACAACTCATCCTCTTCTTGAGCCCCGAAGGAGAAATCAAACACTCTGCCTGTGCCGTAGATCCAACAACGATGATTAGAAGATGTGAATGAAGTGCTTCTCATCAGAGAGAGACGTTGCATAGGCTCCGAAGAACAGAACAAGTGAGCAAATGCCACACTGGCCTATTTATACCCAAATATCTGGGGTGTGGTCAGCTATGCAAATTTTGCTCAATGACGGTATCTGGGCTCCCAAGTCCGACCCCTAGTGTTGGAACTGACCGACTGAAAGGGAACAAATTTTGCTGCCTATGTGAACAGTAAGAATGCTGTAAATTGTTAATATTGGCACAGAAATAAATAAGTATTGCTTACATTTGTGGTGTGAAACAGGCCTTTATACTTTTTTTCCAGGAGTTTAAGAGTTTAAAGGCCTGTTCACACCAACGACGATAACTATAAAGATAACGATGAAGATATAGTTCTAAAAATTGTTCTCAATATTAAGGAATAGCAGCTATAACAATAAAGGCACAGAGAAAAGATATTATTGGAATCACTTTCAGAACATTTTATTTCTAGCTGATGAACGATAAAACCATTAACACACAATCAGAATCAATCCTGCTATTGCGGGCTCGAGAATTTAAAGCGGCAGATGAGTGTCCGCTTAGAATAAACAGAAAATATATTTATAGTTATCAATCTTGGTGTGAATGGGCCTTAAGACATAAGCCACATTTTAAAAATGCCCTTTGAATGTGGACTGAATTGTGGATGATTTCTTTCTCTTTAAATTTGTTTTTCAAAATGTGACATAACATTTCCACAGGCAGACACCTGCCCTTTCCCACACCCTTTGACACACACACACACACACACACACACACACACACACACACGCACACACAAAAAATCAAGTTCAAACTCTTCTCCCAATCTCCTCTCCATTCACTCACCTTTGTGTTAACAGAATTTAGCCTAAGGTAAATTCTCATTAGCAGGTCAGTTCCCACAGTAAGGGCGTGTCATAGTGATGTAATTTGCAATGATAATGAAAGTTAAAATAGATAAGCCTCTGATGACAACAAAGAACAGTCATTGTGGATAAAATGGGACTTTGAACTGTAACATCGTTATTAAATGCTTGAGAAAAGGACGAAGTGAAAGAAAGGAAGATGCAGTTATATATTGGTTAGATACTGAATAGTTTGAATTCATTGGCAATAAAAAGCCTGTTCTATTCAGGTAGATCTTCAGCACAAACTGTCACACTGCTTACATCTTTAAGAGTTCTGTATTACTCAGATTGAAAGCGTTAGTCAAACCAGTTGAAAGTCAGCAGCTGCAGAGGTTGAAAAGAGATGGATTGAAAAAGCCATAGAGAGATGATGGGCTGGTCTCACTGGACCATTTTCCAGCTTCTGTTAATTTATGAGTCATTGCTACTACAAACAGTGTGTTTGTTTCACTGCCAACACACTGCATGCCAGGACAACAGACACTGACGGACAAAGAACTACACACTAATGCACACATGCAATAATAAAATAAAGAGTTATTCAAATTCAAACTGTACGACTGACCTACATAGACGGCGCACTAAAAGGAGGGGCTGTTTAACAGGATATCTGAACATTTATCCATTTGGAGAGATGAGATATTAAACAAGTGGGCGTTATTTTAAAGAATATCGTTTGACGGTTATGTAACACATGGAACAGTAGCAGAGGCTTTGTGTACTTTTCTCACGGCTATTAAACTTTTAAATTGTGGTGTTTGCTATTACTATTACTATTGCTCATGTATTTCAACAAACCCTAACACTAAGCATTAAACACAACATAAGTGATGAGTAAAAAAAAACAACCTTTTTTTTCAGTTTGTGGTATTAAAAGTTTGAAAACCCCAGGTTTAAGCTCTTGGAATGAAAATCTGTGCAAGCTCTATTATTGATTAATGCATGATTGAATGTAACCCATGTTAACCAACCTGCTAATTGGTGTCAAGGTACTGACCTAACACTGTTCAGGTAGTTATCTACAGTTAGACTAATAATTACCATTATTAATTTTCCTAACTTACTGAACTCAGGGGAAATTAAACCAACAGCCCTAGGCAGCATGTAGCTCATTGTGTTAATTAAGTGGACCAATTTAATTTGTTTGTTTGGGTGTGAAGGAGAAATCTTTCACACTGGAGCAGATGCACACTCACAGGGGGCAGGACTTGCCTGGTCACCATAATGAACCAGACAACAGTATGAATTCCTTTTTAATAGTGCTGTCTCAGTGTGTATAGTGTATAGGAATATGTCTTGACATGACATCCTACATCTTTTGAAGGTGACAAAAAGATCAAGCAACAGTACAATAAAACGTTTGTTCAATATTTGTTTAGGGCTGTTATCTGATAGTGGCTATTTGAGAAAGCTGACTCTGAAATTTGACCTGGAGCAGGAATGACAGTTACAAAGAAATGTGAGTAAGGAAATGTCTGATTTCTTTCTTCTACTATGACGGTCTTAGGGATATGTCTAAAAAGAATTCAGAGTTCAGAGGACCAGTGCAGTCATATTTGGGAACCAGTGACTCTTATGAGCAAATTTGTTTTAATGTATCGTAAAAACAAACTCATTGGTCATCACAGACTGAATGGTTGAGAGCAGTTCTTGACACTAATTTTTAGTATTATTATTTTTAAGTGAAAGTAATTGCTTTTAATATTGTTTTTGTTACTGTGTTAATACTATTTTTTGGTAACATTTAATTTAAGTTAGGTTTATATTTCTTTTAATTTAGAGTTTTAGAAATTTTTGCTTTTGTCATTTTATAATATAGTAATAGTTTTTTTAATATTATATTTAGCTTTAATTTATTATATGTCAGTTTTAGTTTTAGTTTCAGTTATTTTGTACTTTTGTCATTGTCTTTTGTACATTGTACAATGTCAATGCATTGTCAAGGTATTGTTTTTAAGTTTTTTTTCTCATCTAATTTGCAATTTATATTTTATTTTAATCCAGTCTTGTTTCAAATAGCAAACATATTTTATAATATAATATTTTGTATTTGCTGGTTTTAAAGCCCCCCACCTACAATCCCTGCCGGTACAGAGACTCGAACTCACAATTGTTGCATTACATCAACTTTCTAACCATTAGGCCACAATTGCCTCCTTGTGATTCTCTGCCTTGGGATTCTTGTGCAAGTACTAAAATAATCATTTTTGGAATCATTACAATGCATCAGAACTAGAATCACTGAAGTCCTTATGGTTCCCTGCGAGTTTAGTTCAAACTTACTTTTTTTACTTTTCACTTACCAGCAACTTTTTTGTCTATTTTTCCCCTCCATCTAAAATAAAATACAATAAACAAATAATGTGAATTAATTGCTATGAATTTTACTTGTAATATATTTAAATAATTTTTGAATGTTACATTAAAGGCAGTTGTGATGGTATGTATGATGGTGTGATGCTGATGTGGCATATGTGTTTGTGGCAGGTTACATTAGACTAATATTTTGTTGTTTGTCTCTCAATTTGGAAATATGGGCTGGTACTGAGAAGTCCACAGATCGTTCCATCCAAGCACCAGCACTATTTGGTGAAAAAGAGACATTGCAGATTGATTATTACATAACCTGAAGTCTTTACATGTGTCTTTCTGTCACTCTTTGAGAAGCTGTAGGTCTTTACATATTGTTTCACCTCATGATTACTCTCACAGTGTTTAAAACAGAAGATTAAATAATAAACTTAACATCCTTAACAGAGGACGCAAAGCCCGATTAGATCAATCATGTTTGACTTTGGACACTGATGTGGTAATTCCCAAAGTGACATTTATGTATCTCCAAAGCTCCAGTTTTTCTTAAATACAAGTTCAATACCTGAACTTTACTGAAACTTCAATGTGATTATGCTCTAATCTCTCAGGGCCATATTGAGTTCAGTGCTTTCTATCTTCCTGAGGCCCAACATCTGAAGAGGAGATACACATTCTGATGTGCCTCATCTGAGGGCTTCTTTCAGCGCGTGCTTCTCCTCTCTGTTCCACAGAGGGATTTATTACCCCTTTCATTAGTCCCACTGAGGAGAACGGCCACCATATGGAAGAAGTGACAGTCTGAATCATAGTGTTGTCTTTCTCCTTCTGTCTGTGTCTTAGTTTCTCGATCTCTTTGTCTCTTTATAGAAGAGCTGTCTGTCTTATCTCCACTCCACCGAGGGAGGAATCTGGCTAATTCTTTAATTCTCTCCCCCTGAATATGTCAGAGAAACCTGCTGGTGTTGAGTTCATGGAGAGCAGACGGAATCCTTACATGACCGCCACATCTGTGCACTCAATGTAAACAGATCGAGTGTTCAGCCTTTGCTGCCTATAGAATATGAATGGCGGCAATACATCGACTGGATGTTATACAATACCGGGTCACCATAAAGCTGCAGATAATCCGATGATTTATTAATCAGTGTTGATGTGAAAAATTCAATGAAATGTAAGCTGTTCCATATGTTGGTAAATGCAAGCGGTATTTTGTTTTGACTATCGGATGTCCTATGGACCTCACAACAACAGTGCTTACCTAGAAAGCTTTCCTATATGACAAAGATAACAAAACAACTTAAGCGATAAAACTCTGTGACACTTTTCTGTAACTAACATGTTTGATTACCTCTGTCTCATTTAGCCATTTGATAGCAGCCACCTTTTTTTAAGACAAAAAGCTGTAAAAATGTATTTTATGCCATTTTAGGGCAAATGTAAAAACATATTTCACACATTTAACTAAAAAAACAACAACAAAAAAAAGTGCAAAAGTGCTAACTAATTTCCATCTCATTCCTGCAGCAATCTATTGTTAAAAGCAAAAAATAAATATTTCATTAATTTTCTTGATCCTTCCTAAGCCCATTTTTCAAACTCAGTGACAGGAAGTAACAGGTGGGAGGTCAGAAGTCACTCTGCAGGGGCTCGCCGGGGTCAGAGGAGAAAAAGACTGATGGGACATAAACATTTGGAGCTTCTCAGCATGACAGTGTGTGAGAGAGATTATGCACACGGACGAAAGTGTGAGGAACAATAAAGAAATCGAGCCGTGTGCTTTTGTGTGATGGGTATGAGTGAACAGGAGGTGAGTGGGAGGACAGAAAAAAAAGAGAGACGGACCGGGAACTGTATGGCTTTCATATCTGAATTTTTGTCTTGTTAAGGCTTGTCAACATCAATTGTTCTATTCATTTGCACAAAATACAGATGGAGCCTTGACAACTCAGTTTAGCAAATAACTTCATGTCAGCTGCTCCGAGGAGAGCAAAGTCAGTTCCATTGAAGTCATTGTCAGTATATAATTCTCAGTTCTTCAGGCCAAATACTGCGATGCATTGAGTCAGTGCATTCCTTAATAATGGCTCTACAAATCGAATTAACTGCTGATCCATGAAACAACATGTCCACAGACACTGTAAAAGCAATTATCTTTACAGAGCAGCCTTTTTATCATGAGTTTCTAATTGCCCGATACAGTTGGGTATTTTTCCACTAAATGTAACACTAAATATGAAATTTCATTGTTCCACGTGCAGTTCTTACTAAAAATAAATAGTGATGGAAAGGAATCAATAAGAAAAGTGTGCATATTACACTAAGGTATAGTATTACCACATTGTTTTAAATATCATATCATGGTTATACCCTGGTACTTAAGGGTATGGTAATTACTGTAACAGTACTGAAACAGTTGAGGAAAACATCTTGTTCTTTTGTTTGCCAGATTATTGTTGTCTGTTAAATATTTGATTAGCTCTCTGTTAAATATTTGAGAGCAGTGAGGGATAAAGCATTTTTCAGTTGATGCTGAATCACTATGTGCCGGTCCCTGATTAACTGTCCCACTGCGGTGATCTCAGCTGTAACTGTTCAGGTCTGAGAGATAAAGCAGTCAGTAAACATTGGCACTTGGTCTTGGAACGTGATTGTCATGACTACATTGCTGTATTAGGCATGCTTTGCTCTGGTAGTTACTCTGTAGATGATTAGTGCAAATAAATACTGGCCTTAAGTATGCTCTACCATTTAAAAGTTTGGGGGTGATTTTTTTATTGTTTTTAAAACAAGTCTCTTATGCTAACCAAGGCTGCATTTATTTGAAAAATAACGGTAAAAAAAACATGTAGTGAAATATTACACCTATTTAGAATAATTGTTTTCTATTCTAATGCATTTTTAAATGTAGTTGATATAATTCATTTTTAAATGTAATGCATTTTTAAATGTAATTCATTCCTGTGATGCCAAAGTTAAATTTTGCCAACACAGGATCCTTCATAAATCATTTTAATATGCTGATTTGGAAAACATCAGTGTTGAAAGCATCTTAGTCTTATAGGCTGATGATAGTCGGGGCAACTTTTTGAGCAATTTTGCTGGGCAAATTTTTTGAGCAATGTTGCTTGGGCACGGGTAACAAATTTCTGTCTGGATACTTTAAATCAGTCGTAGGCCTTGTGTCTCACCTAGTTGCCCATTGATTAACAAATGTTGCCCAGCAATATTGCTCAAAAAGTTGCCCTGTGTATCATCAGCCATAGTCCTCTTTATGTTGCTATTAAAGTGTATGCATTGTAAACATTACTATTCACGGTTACTATATTCTTTTGGTAATGTGCTAATTAATGAAAATGTGCACACTAAAAAAAAAAAAAAAGATTCATTGAATTTACAATTTTTTTTAAGGTAAGTGGGTGCAATCAATTTATTTTAGCTACATTTAAATAAACAAATTGAGTTGGCTAACTTTCAACATGTTTTTTTTTATTATTTAAATAAAATAAATTGTTTGCAACTACTTACCTTAAAAAGAATTTGTATAATTTTTTCAGTGTACTGTATACTTAATACATATATTTGAGTACCTCAAAGCAAATGTTAAACTTTACCTAAAATCAACATAAATAGGACTTTGTAACTCACTTTATTCAATATTTCTGAATAAATTATCTTAATTCAAAGAGAATATAAAAAGGGCGTGAAATGATTTTATTCATGAATAAAAAAAATGCACCAATGAATCGGGCACAATAGACTTTAGTCAGTGTGGATGTCATATTAGAGTCAATAATAAGGTCCTAGATCACATAATTTTCAAAACTCACATTTTTCAAAACTGTTTCATGTAGTTTTTATCTACTGAAAGGAAAGACAGACTAATTTTCAATCCTATCTAAAATTAAAAATGTCACTATTCTAAGATCTACTTTATAAAACCAAGAACATGTATAAAGGCAGTAAGTGGGTGCAGTTTTGTTAATTGACTTTAAAGAAGACTTTAAAGAAGAAGGGAAGGATATACTAACAGCTTGCACTAGTGCAGAACCTCTTTTGGCGTTAAAAAACTGTCAGGATTTACTGACAGTGAAAAACTAGCCTTGAAAAGGCATGGACATATTTTTGCAGTTGACCTTATTGCATACGCATTTGCAGGAGTTTCTCTTTCAGATGCAAAATTAATGGGAGGACAGTATTTAAATAAATGATGCAAAATGTATTTACTAAGGTTTGTGGTAGTATGTTTACTGGTGTTTGTGCCATTATTTAATGCTTAAAAAAGCATGTCTTAACCAATTTTGCCAGTTTGCACTGCTCTCGGTATGTAGATTGTTGGTCATTATTGATATGAGCTGGATAAGTCTGTGTTCTTCTTCTGACAATTTGCGCATTGTACACTCCCATCTTTCTATGAAATTGCGATCTCATGGTAATTTGTCTTGTTTGGGAAATCTGGCTTTAAAAGTGTTAAACAGCTTAATTCCTTTACTTTCCTTTATGTTCCTTTACTTAATTTTTTACAAGGTAGCTGATATCCTGATATTTTCATCAAATTAACATTTCCCAGCAGTTGACTCCTGTTTAACTGCACTTGACAGACACTTTTATCCAAAGCACTTAGATTACATTCTTCATATAGATTTTATCAGGTCATACATTTCCCTGTGAATCAAACCTATGATCTTGGCATTGATGGCGCCATATACTCTTTGAGCTACAGAAATGTTTGAAATATCGCTGTCTCTTAAGTACTTTGACAGCTTACTGACAAGATGACTACCATAATTTAGTCGTATGCAATATTTATTCTTGAACTCCATACCATGATTGAGAAACAGTAGGCTTAGTCTGTATGGATTCCTTGAAAAGAGAGAGATGTGTTAGTGCAGGCCTGTGGTATACACTCCCTCATGCCCTCAAAAGGAGGCAAAGAGGTGATGGCGCTTAAAGGAAGACAGGCGAGACCAACCTGGTGGTCTGGCAGTCATCACAAGCAAAGAGATGTTTTGTCTCAAGTTCCCCCACAACCGGCCTCTTCAGCTTCTCTGGTGTGTCTCCCAACTTTAAACAAACAGAGGCACCTCAAGTAAATATTTAGTGCTCTTGTGGGAGCGTTCAAAGGCTCCAGGAGAAATGAATGAAGTATTTTCTCTGCACTCACCTCTAAACAGGACAGTAGACAAAAGTTCAGTGATGAGAGGTTCTGGATGAATGACTGTAGGGAATATGTGTGCAAACAAGAGAAATCCAGAGGCTTGAAATTATTTGATCATTTATCGAGTTGTATTAACATTATATTTGATCATGATGATGAGCGGACTTTTGTTTGGCTTGATCAAAACTTCCTGACAACCCTCAGTGACCCTGCTGACCTCTCTGTTTCTGACGCACCCTTTCAGGAAGACCCCCAGTTCTCCCTGTGACACCATGAAGAAATGAGGAGGAAGTGATCAGTTTGTTTAATTCTGAAAGAGAAAGTGATACAAAGTGAAGGCAGTTTCACATTACTCCAGGTATTGGACAAATTTGATCATCTGACATAAATCAAATGTGTTTGCACAGGAAGACTTTGGTCTGATGTAATATTGCACAGTGCTTTCAAACTAGGTTCTGAGGTCAGGACAAACTTAAAATAGAGCGCTGAGACCCAGCCCATCCCAAAACTACAGTGAAGCATAGCATCTGTGGTCTCGTAGTGTCATCTTCTCTGAATTCTGTGTCCTCTTAACTGCTCTGAAAATAAGATGTATCATGATGTTTTTAAAGCAGTAGACATCACGCGTCTCTTTTCTCCCCCATATTCTGTCTATATACACTGTTAGACATTTCTGTAATTTCCAGAGTTATTTACTGTATATCACCCAGTATAATACAGCAAATTCCCTTTACAGTAAATAACTGTAATACCCTTTGCATCATGGGAATTTTCTGTGACGTCAGACCCCACATACAGAGACTTACTGTATTTTTTTAAAATTGATGTATACTACTGTATTTGCTGTAACGGTCTCTTTGGCGCCATTCTATTGAGGTCGTTTTATTTTCCTCATTTCTTACATTTGGATCGACATGATTTGCCCTACACAGTGTCTACAATGCCGCAACAGCTTGGGACTGACTACACTGGATGTTACATCGCTTGTATTGATTGGAAAATCCGTTTGTCCTTCCTGTCAAAAACAGCGCGAGCGCTTGGAGTACATCTGTACGTCAGAAATATACCGGGGCATCACTTTACTGTCCGCATCCACTGTAGATAGTATATATAATGGGTTCTATATTGTCTTTTATCGAGTCGCGCCGCGCCACTCGTGTCCGAGGAAAACACGAAAGCAGCGGGGTAGCGCCGCGGGTTTTGCCTGCGGATGAACCCGCGAGAGTGGAAGAGCTCCGGTGAACATCTGAGCTGTGTGTTGATGCACCTTACGAGAGAATAAGACCAGCAAGCAAGGTAAAAATATATGTACGTTTGTCTGTGTGTTTGTGTCAGACTTTTGCACACCAGTTTAACCCATAGTAACATGTATTCGTCAACATGGCGGTTACAGAACTTTACCACGGTAAACTGCGCTGTCGTCTCAAACGACTTTTGTCAGCTTATTGAATTAAGTTACCGAATTAAAATTATTTTTAACGAGCAATGCTCATCTTATATTAACATTAGGTAAACTAATGTGAAATTTTGTTCAGGTGTTAGTAGTTAATGTTGGCCAGTAGCCTATTAAGAAAATAAAATTGTATGTTAGCTAAGTTAAACAAGTTTTATGGCTTTCTAGTTTTAGAATTAGTTTGTTATAGTTTGTAATGGAATTTAAGATTTACTGCATTTTTTGTATTTGTGTTTTAAAGGCAGCTGCAATGAAGCATCAAGAAAGACATGAGCATGCCAGCCAGTCTGAGACTGATAATTCATGGTAAGAGAACAACTATGGTTTTGAGAGATTTGTGTATTCTATATGAGGTTTGCCTTTTAAAAGTGTGCTATTTCTACTTCTTGTTTTTCAGAGAAGACATTTCTGTCACTAACAAAGTGGATGGTGGTGCGCAAAGGTGGTGGCCACGTTTTGGAGCAGTACCTGGGTTTTGCAGATGGCTGTGTATTCTTTGGCTGCTTGTCTTTTTTCCCCATTATGTTTCTGTTGCCTAAAGATTCTTTGTGAGGATAAATCCAGAGGATACAACATAATGCACTGCAAAACGTCCTAAGACAGGATAAATGGTGAAGATGCACATTGGAAGACTGTAATTTTAAGTGTTATACATTAAATGTTTTAAATAAAGAATTTTATATTTTGTAATTATTGTGTCTGTTTTAATTGAATGCCAGTAGTACCTATGTAGAGTAAAAATAAAATGAATCCTATATAAAAATTATAAAATCTAATGAAATCTATATTAAAATGAATGAATTACAATAGTATACTGATTAATTGGATGTACTGTAACAGAAATGTACTGTAAAACAGTACAGTTTGCAACTGTAAATCAAATACAGTTTGCTACTGTAAATCTTAATTACAGTAACTTACTGGCAACAGTGTTTACTTTTTTCCTGGCAAAAGTGGGATCATCATCTATTTACTCTGGCTCAGTCTGTACAGCTATGAATTAGTACAAGTAGATTTAGCATACATTATCATATGATCGTAACTCACTCTTCTGCTAACATCCACAATAGATCCTGCTATGATTTGCAGAAGATTAAATTAGGAAAGCCAGTGACTTTAATCAAGAAGCTGATCATTTATGTCGCAGGACTTGTGTCCTCGGCACATCCTGACAGGAAGCAGTGGTGTGAGAAATTACCTGGCACATTATCTACTGCTCCCGCTGAAACATTGATCAACTCAACTGCCAGTCGCAGAGGACGACGTCTGCAATGTATTACACTGGCTCGTCACCTCACTAGCGTGTGCTCCAAAGGATGGAGGGGAGTTTTCAAACACTGTGCCACAGTGGCAAAATTATTCAAAAAGATGGATAGATTGTAATTTGTTTTGTGCTACCATTAGGTAGATGTCATGACTCAGGACTGGTAACAAATCAAGATGCATGTTCTCACCATCTTTCACCATCCGAGTTTGTCCATTCTGTTAAATGCTAACCCAGTTAAATTCTACATGGTCAAAAGTATGTGGGCATCCCTGTGCAATTAACAGGTTTGCCTTGGCCTCTTAATTGCAGATGAGACCAATTTAACTGCTAAACCATACAATGAAATTATAGAGGAGTACGGTTTCAAATTAGGGTCCCAGGGGACTTCATGGGATGCCTGGTGATCCATGAAATGTTTCAGAGAAATTTGAGAAAACTAAAAGTATTTTAAGGCTGTCAAAGTTAGTGTTAGCTTAAGACATTAATAAAATAATTTAATACATTTATAGATTTTTACTTCTTTTTTTATTCCACTTTTCAAAAATTGGTCAGCAATCATTAGATTATTCACTATATATATATATATATAACATTTATTTTTAACGTTATGACTTTTTTATTTATTACTAATATTTTAAATGTTTGTACTTTTTATATAATAGGTGGGAAAGACCTATAACAATATATTAAATATATAATAATTTATAGTTAGATTTTGGAATCATTGCTGTCTTTAGACACACTTTAATATTTTCTCATACAGTGTATGAGAAACTCATTAATATTGCTATAGTATTTGTATATAGTATTTGAGTGTTCAGTGTTCACATACTTTTACCATATAGTATACATAATGAAAACCCATTAGAAGTCTCTTTTACATCAGACATAAATGTCATGAAGCATTGTAATGAACGGAAGAGACAATTAATTAGTGGACAGACGGATGGGGACGTGGCCTGTGGATCCTGAATCACCTCTCAGAGATTCTTGCTTAGACAACAGGGTTATTCTGTGATATTATTCCTCCAGGCTACATCATAAGCCACTGTGTCATAACATCCACATTACATTCATTAAAGAAAGGAAGTGGATGTGTTTGTCAAATCCATTTCTGAATGCTGTCCTTCATGTTCTCCTGGCAGCTCTTGCTATTAGTGTCGGACTGACTTCCTGTGTCATTACACACAAATAGATCTGCAGCTATAGATTACATGCAAGTTTCTTCTAGATTTTAAAGAAAAGGGTTAAAGAAAGTACTGTACACTTTACTCATACAACTGTAGACTTTACATACTGTAACCACACAACAATGCTTGTAAAACCACTCAGAACAGCTACTACCACATAGTAATCATTATATGTCACTTTGATGTTTGATTTCTTTCTGCCTGTCTAATTTCTGTATTGAAATCTATCTATCTATCTATCTATCTATCTATCTATCTATTGGTCTGTCTGTACATCTGTCTGTCCCTCCAACCATTTGTCCATTCGTCCATCTACCTGTCATCATATACATATTAAGCATAGTATGTGTAGGAATTATTTAAAGTGCGGATACAGCAGTTGCTATATAATCTATAGTGATGATCAGATAACGAGACTCTATAATCAGATACGGATGCAGAATTCACACTCTTCTTGTGCTGCAAAAAGAAAAGAAAAAAACTCCCACCCAAAACATCTCAGTACTACTCCAAGCAGCATAGCTTTATTCAGGCAGTGCACCTGTTGTGTGACATGCCTGTCCAAGTTTAACACCACTAATTTATAGGCTGCAGCTGCATATATGACGCCCCATCTTACAAGCAGTCTTTGCAGTTGCAGTCCCGGTAGTCGCACACAGCTGAGAGCAGCACGCCTGGAAGTAGGACAACTCATTTTCTGTTGAGTTATTATAAAAAAATACTTCTCTCAGTGATTAGTGTTACACTGCACAGGCCTAGTTTACAGATTTCCACTTTAATTATGTTGGTTTAGACAATTGTTTTGTCTGTTATAGCATGTGACTAAGCAGTAATATGTACTGGAGTGTGTCATCTTCCTAAGCATCTTCTCAAGCTCTTTGTTGAGTGAATGAAGCCGAGCGAATAAAGCCAAATAAAATAGCAGCGTGTGTTGACCTGTTTCAACATTCCAAGGCAAGGATGACAGTTTGACTCACTGAACATTTAATTGAAGTTTAGCCCACTCTTAAAAGCTCTCATGGTAAATTACACGCTGTTTCCCAAGAATAAATTCTCGTTTCTTGTCATTAGTAATCTGGAGTTTAGTGGGTCAGTGTCTCCTTAGTCTTGTTCACATGCATTTCTTGACATCTAAAACAAGTTAAATACATGATAATGTGGCAATAATGCACTTCGAGAGCATCAGTAAGTCCTGACAAACCTGTTCAAGTATTAGCAGTTGAATCAAGGAAATCAAGGCTTCAGGCCACACTGAGTTCTTACAGGAAAACAGGTCAAAGGTGAAATGAAACCTCACATTAGCACTGCCTCAGTAAATAGAGCTGGAGTGAACATGGCATAATTTAGCTGAAAGGTTGAAAGGCTAGCAAGAAGGCACAGAAAGCAATGTAAGTGTCTGGAAATAACCTCCAGTGATGAATAAAACCGTGAGGAAAAAGGCTAAAACAGTTGCGGAGTAATTTTAGAAACAAAACCTTTCAATTCTTCAATTTACATGGTGAAAAGTATAGGTTTCTTCCGCCTAAGTGAGAGTGATCCTTACAAAAGATGCTATTAGAGGTTCCTCCCCCTAATTCGCAGAAGAAATTCTAGAAACCCAATTAGTGGACATGCTCTGTTTTAGTATCACTTAGTCATGCCCATTCATCCCCATAAACTGATGAATTTCCTTCCTCATTTCCTCACAGACCTTCAGAACAGCTGCTAGTCAGCTTATCGTTCTCTCAATGGAAGCCTGAAACCAGAGCCACGAGTGAATGCCAAACTTTTCAGGAAAATACCTACATGCTCTGCCCCCTGTGAGCTGACAACTCCTTACCATCAAAGTCAACGATGCCGCTTTGCTGCGAAGAGATGAAGATCTGCTGTTGCCTGCGGACTGCTGGGTTTTATACAGTGGGCGCAAAGATGTGAAAGAGGGTAAGGAATGCTCTGGTATTTGGAGTTAGCATGAATTCTGCATCATGGCTATGCATTTTTTCCCACATTAATACATTTATTTCTACATGTTTTGTACATTTAACTTGTTTGCTACATCCCTAAACTACTATTCTCAAACCGATTTTCATTCCAAATACATATTTTTAACATTATGAATGATAAATGATAATTGTAATTTGATAAATTTGTAATGAATGCATCTTTTGTGTGATTATTTATGTGCAATTTGCTGTTACAAACATAAAACATTAGTGATAGTAGATACATAGAAACCAGTTTTTAAGATTATTAGCATCTGCCGATAACCAATCCTCTTTGGCTGAAAGAATAATAAACATCTTCTGTTTTCAATAATTGTTTTGTCTTTTTTTTTTTTTTAATAAGTATTGTAGTCATTGTACTTGCCAAATTACCAACACTGATTAGTTACAGCTTTTTATTGATGTTTGCCGAAAAATAATTGGGTAAATTATTATTACCCAATAAAATTATTATTAAAAGGGTAAAAATGACAGTGTCACGGTGCACACACGAGCGAGGAACAAGGACACGCAGACGAGGACGTAAACTCAAATAATAGTCTTTAATCCAGACAAGGCAGACAGGATACACCGGGAAGTAACGAGTAGACCAGACGAAATCAAACTCAAAAGACAGGACTAATATACACAGGGTAATTAACACATAATCACATACACACAGCTGGACACAAATTAACTCATAACGACATGAAACAAGGACAGGAAACAAACCAAATATGGACACAAGAGGCAGGAACAGATGACACACATAACAGAACCCTGACAGACAGCAGTTGCAGCTCATTAGAAGTAATGTGGAAAGATTACATTTAATTGAATGAATTATAGCAATTATGTGAATGAATTAGCGAGAGAGAGAGAGAGATTGTCTGTGAATTTACTTGTTTGTGCAGATCTCTATACTAATAGTGAAGAGTTTAATTGCCTAAAAAACAGCAATGTTACCGCTTTGTTGCTGGGAAATATCATTTAGCAATTCAGCTGCACAGCTACTTTATTAATAAAAGTTGTGGGGCAGCATTGACAACAAGTTGTGTCTGTGTGAGCAGCGTGATTTCCAATCTCTTTCTCTTGCTGTTCCAAACATAAGGCCCCGATCAGACCGAACGCGTTTTTTAGGTAGGAAAATGTGAGGCGCACCGCACTGCCTTTTTTTGGTGACTTTTAAAAAAGCAGTGCACTGCTTTTTTATGTTGTTAGGCAACCACCAAATCAGCTGTCCTGTCAGTCTAATCTAAGGATTATAGCGCGAGCGCTCTAAAATCTTTGGTTTTTGCTGTTAAGTAACCTGTCATATTAGCAAAAACCTTAAAAAAATACAACTCTGGGTAACACGTGACAGACATCAAAAGTTTCTCCTCCATCATTACAGTCTCCGGACTTTCTAAGCAACAGTAAACTTTCGTCACCACAACGGACGGCCCGCCTCTCTATTCATTGGAGAATGGACAATGGAAAAAATGCAAATGACATCAGGTGATTCTCTGCTCAGATTTGCACTTTTTTCAACTTCAGGCGCCTAAATTGGCCTACCAAGGGCACTTTGGATAATTTAAATTTTGTTTCAAATTTCCATATATATATATATATATATATATATATATATAGGTTTCAGATTAATAGAAACTTTCTATTTATCATATCTTCTATTGGCTTGATCATCCAGGTAAGTGCTTTCAGATCTTAGTGGCTGTCACTTTTTGGGAGGTCGGACCATCATTTCTGTAATTCTGTGCAAGGTCTATTTGACTCAAGGGTGAATGAGAGAGTCGATGAATGAGACCCTCCTCATCATTGACGGTGCTCCATTACATTTGCCTGTCTGTGATTGGACGGGGCAGACAGGCACGCATTCCTGTTGTATCACTTTTCAGCAAGGGTCACTTGATGAAAGATGAGTGGATGAACAGCTTGCTGCGAATGGCTGACTCTTCTGTTCCACAGAACGGCTTCCTCACAAGCATGCATGCATACGAACATACGTCACCTAGTCCCTTTGCTTGTCTTTCACAAACCTCCTGCTACAAGGCTTCATGGGATGGGGGAAGTTAAAAAAATCTTGACTCCCTTTACAGCCTGTCCCATAAATAGTAGGGTTTATACAGCTCCGTTGCTGACCTGACAGAACTGGTCTCGGCCTGCGGAACCACAGAGAACAAAAAAGTTAATTACACTGCAGTTCCGCTCTTGATTTGAGCTCAGGTTTTCTGGAAGATTTGCTAAGCTGATTTTGAGAATATTTCCAATGTTTATGTATGTGTAAATATAATATGATCTTTTATCTTTGGTCAAGTTTACTTTGCAAACAGGATACACCTCCATCTTTCAGGAACACATGTGTTTTATTCCACTGTAACACGTTTTGGATGTTCTGATCATGTAAATTGGAGTGTTTGTGGAATGTGCATTCAACAACAAGCATTTAATAATCTCAGTCAGAGTATTGAGTTACATACTTGAGTTAGGAATATTTTATATTCACTCGGCTCATAATATGTTACATGAATTTGTTAACGCCCAATGTCTGAGTGACTCAGAATTTCTGCTGTTTTAGCCCATAGGTCCAAATGATTTCTCTTTAATATTTCAATTGTTTCTTCTAGACGTCAATGGACAGCATGTAGGTGTTTGCTTAAATATCCTGCTGCTCTCCTGAGAAAAAGCCTCCACATTTTCAAATGTAATACTGCTGGAGTGAAGTGAGAGAGAGTGTCTATCTGTCCTGTGAGTCATACACATTTGAATGACACCGGCAACTTCTGTAGGTTTATTGTCAATCAGCAGCCCCCATAGAATCAGAGCAGAGGCACGATATATTGAATGTGTGCATGTGTGTGCGTGTGAACATGTCAGGTTGGTACTTTTTTAAAACAGCCTCTCCCCTTCATACACATTCCTGACAAAACCTCATCACCATCCCAGGAATATTGCACAGCCAGCGTGTCTTTGCAACACTATCTCTCCATCGGTAGCGATGCATTCACACCCTTCAGCCCCTCTCATGCTCATATCAGGCACTTGACTTGTGAAATTGCATTTTACACACGTCAAAGGATAACAAATGTGTAAAGAGCTGTATAATTTAGAGTTTTTGCAAACTCTGGTGTATAAGCAAATGTGCTACAGTATTATTTCTGTGAGAAAAAGTCAAATGTGAAGTGCAGTATGTCCTCATATTGATTGACCTGTCCAAGAATAGGATAAAATTTGTAGACATATGGGGCTAAATGTTCATATATTGCATACATAGACAGTTATGATTTTTTTTAAAACCTTTGATCAGTGATTCATTTTTCCAGCCTATCTTAAATACATAGAGACAATGAAAGAGATGAAAAGCCTTATTGTACTTCTTTTGGTTGTTAAGTAATAAAACATAATAAACACCATTTCCTTCTCTCTTATTCAACAGATTTATGGTTCTGCAGTTTCTTTTATAGTTGAGTGGCGGTTGAGTTATTTGATCAGGTGAAGAAAGATTTTATCAGGCTTTTTGTGACACTATCATACAGGACACATGCCACGCCATAAGACATACTGTAGCTGCCTTAAAATTAACTAATTTAATCAAATAAACAATTAATTAATCCTTGCATCTCTGAAATATTAAAAGAATTGTAAAAAAGAAAATAAAAGATGATTTTGACAGCCGTTAGTCACTAGATACATTCATGGTCAGACATATTTACAGTATAACAACATAAGGGTCTGTAATTAATAACAGAAACTTAAAAAAATTATATATATGTATATATATATATATACTGTATATACAGTAGTCAACTTTTGAAATGGATCAAAAATGTTGTCCTAAGACAAGAATGCATTTTGGTTTTAGGTTTTAGGACAACTTTGATAAAAGGTTTTGATCAACTTCAAATGTTGACTACTATATATATATATATATATATATATACACACACACCTTTACCCTTACTGTCAGACTTACGTTAGTAAAGATCAAGTGTATCTCAGTCTCCCTGTATCTTCATTGAGAAATTTGTCTCTCACTGGCTCTATAGCATACAGGGTTACAGAAGCAAGTTTTTTAACAACCTGTTAAAGCGGTTTGAAGTGCTTTCATGACAGAACATGTTTAAGTGAGCAGTAATTTCTGAGATAAACTTTCCCTTAGTCTCCCTCTCCCTCACTGCAATTAGACATGTGAGTGGTTGATGACAGGCTGCCAGGATGTTGAAAGACGGTAGCAGCTGATTCCCAAGAGCTGAATGGCATCACCTGTGTTTAGACAAAACAGATGATGTTGGTAGACATTTAGTATACTGCACAATAGGTGAAGAATGATGCTTTGAATTTTATTATTATTATTATTATTTTTTTTTTTTTCATTGACTCATTCTAACAACATCTTATTTAGTTTCCTATGAAGATGTGGTTAAATTAGATCATTTGTGCTTTCCTTGTATTTGAGTAAATGGATTGCAATAGCTCTTAACACAAGACCAGACATGAAATCATAAGAAAGTTCTACTGCAAGGATATTTGTATGTATTTTAGGTCCGAGTTGAGTTTCACATCCTCATTGATTGTGTTTTTTCTTACTGTCCTGCTGATGTGGATATGACTCAACCACTCCCTTTCTCCTTGAGAACACTGAGATCTGTGGTTTCAAAATGTGTAGCATTGCAAATGTCAATAAAATGCTATTTTTCTCTTTAAAATATTGCTACCAAGGAATTTAGGGTCATTAAGTTGAAATTGGAGCGTAAACTACAGTATAATGAAAGCATGACCAGTGATTTGAAACTGTGTTTACAGAAAGCCAATTATTACACATTAATTTTACTCATATATTACATTTTAAGAGCCTTTATTTAGAGGATATTCTGTTCCAAAGCATTATTAATTTTAACGGAAAGCCCATCTTTGAAATAAGATGGAATGTGGGTTTTTGCATAACAGTTTTAGCCTCAAGCATCAAGATGTTTGAGATACTCTCTCACCTGTTATAATTCATTTAAAGTCTCAAAGGTGAACACACTCCACCCATAAATATTCTGTACTGAAGAAATAACTGCTTTGCTTGTTGTTTTATCGGATGATAAACCTTTCCCAAGGAGTGTCCCGTTCCTGGAAGACTCACAAGCCTGATGTCTAACGTCGCAGAAACACTACAGTGTGATTTCAAAACATGTTCTTGTACTTATCTATTTTTGTCACAGGTGAGATTTAATCTGAACTTTCCCATGATCCTGGTTATGAATGTGGAAATCTCAGAACATCAGTAAGTCACCATGAAGATGTTATGCAAACATATATAGTGGTCATACATTGGGTATAGATCTATGAAGTCTTGCCATATAGTGTTTCAGAACTGATTCTACAAAATTTAATCATCATATAAGCAAGCATTATTTAAATAAACTTGGATTTATCTGGTTGACCATATTATCAGTTGCTTAAGAGTACTTTTTCAATTGCTTCTCAACATTCAAGTTGAGAAATACAGTCTGGTTTTCCAGTTAATGCTAAAAAGCTGCGTATTACTAGAGAAATACACGGATGTAAAAAGAGGATATGGGTTGCATAATTAGGTTAACTGGAAGTTTATATGAGTGTGTATTTGTTGTTTTAAGTGTGTGTCTGTGTGTGTGTGTGTGTGTGTGTTTGCAAGAGAATGGCTAACCCTGTGCAAATGATGTCAAAAATATTTCTCTGCCTCATTTTGTTATGCATTTTTTTGTTTTAATTCTCAAGTGTTTTGCATACCACAGATGTTTCAGTTGCTGTTAGCATTCTTGATCATCCCCAGAATTTTCTTCAAATGACTCCATAATTGTGAATCATGAATAATCACATTTCCATATCATCTGTGTGTGCAATGTAAAAATCAGTAGTCTAATTTGATTTCTCTGACTGGATTAGGTTTGCCTGTGTGATGGTTTTCTGTTAGGCTCTTCTCATGACTGTACTCATGAATGAAGGAATTATTTTCTCTCTCAAACACACATGCAGTACATGTGCATACTTGTCACTGATACGCTTTCATACCCATTTTTATATTGGGAAATAATTGACTAATTCTAGTTCAAAGTAAACACTGCATTGCTGTTTTTAATGTTACTTTCTTTGTGCAGGCAGCTTTATGAGCAAGTGAGTTGAGGAAATGATCAAAAGTGCAGTCCTAAGGGTTCTCTTGATGAAAAGTCCAATTCATTGGTTCTTCAATATGTTCTGAACAGTCTCTTTCCTATGTACTGTATTGTGGGAAAATCTGAATCAGTTTGTGCTAAATGGTCCTCTCTCATATGTTTTGTGGGAAAGTGTGATTAATTCTAGCAAATCGGTCCATCTTAAATATAGGCTATTGGAAAGTCTGATTAGACGGCAACTCGACCTTCATGTTTCAACCTGCTGGACAAACTACATATCCCGGTTAATAATACCAGTGTGTTTGTTCATTTAGGCCAGAGGAGAACTGGTCCCCTAACTGAGCCTGGTTTCTCCCAAACTTTGTTGTCCTTCATTTCTTTTAGCTGATGGAGTTTTTTGCTTGCCACTTTTCCTTTGGACTTAAGACACATAATTTTAAGTAATATTTACGATTTGACAGCACTGACAACTGACTTGAGCTGAATAATAACTTTTTTGTCTTCTGTAGAGCTGAATCGAATTTGTTAAGAATTCATGAATTTTGCTAAATTAACAGTGTTATTGAAATGAACTGAATCAATATTGAGCTGAATAAAACTTAACCTTAAAAACACTGGAAAAAAAAGATATTCAAAATCATACCAGCAACATGACATGGACAAACACTGCCCTCCTTAGTTAGTCAGAGAACTTGTGCAATGAAAATCAACTCAGATGTGGTTCATTACTTGTTTTTGACCGCAGAGCTGATTTGAATTCCCCCTGTGGTCAAAGAACATCTTTATTATTGTTTTGTTGTTCCTGCCACAGACATGTCCAATGAATGTTTTTTTGCTCATCTTCCTTTTATTTTCACTTTACCTCATGCCTACTAAAGTCATTCTGTCATGGCTTGTCATTTGCTACTTTCAGCCTTTATCTGTTTTGTTCACAACTCTCCCTCTCACGCACTCATGAAAAAAGTCTATTCCCACCATAACAAAACTGTCCTTCCCACACAGAGTCAGGCTGGAATGAGTGTGTACGGTGTGGATAAGGAGGAATGTTTATGTGTGTGAGACAGATAATATCAGGGGGTAAAGGATATGGGTAAGTGAGTGATGGCCACTCAACAGCAACCTGTCTACCTGATAGGAAGGGTGGAAGTGGGTGACTGATTTTCCCACCAGGCCTTGCATACCATCCCTACCATTTGAAGGATGGTACAGCCCACACTGCTAAGGATGCACATACTCACAAACACGCAAATTGTTTCTATTTTCTTGAAAATTCAATCAGATCAGAACATTTCTGATGTTAACTCTATCCATGCAACTACAGGTTTAATCATAAATGTTTGCAGTGCAGGAAACAACAGTCATAGTGAGCAAACATTTGCACAGCAAAAATATTCTGTAAGCAGAAAGTAGAGCAGCAAACAGTGAAAACTCATGCAGATTCCCACTTGGCTCTTGTGAGGTTTCTCAGCAGATTCTCTGTAATCTGCAATGCACAGGGCTCTCCCCTTCTTCACTGTTTGACTGATGATTACTCAAACTGTTCAGTACATGTCTATGTAAGTAGATGACTGCTTGCTTGGTTCTTTTGGGGGATGTCCCATGCCACTGGAAATAAAGTGAAATGAAACTGACCACAACAGATAAAAAAGAAGAAAAAATTCCAGGCATTTTAAAATTATTGTAAAGTTAATTGCTGAATATAGACTTATTTACATACTCAGAGGCTGTAACTGGAATGAACGTATTAAGATAAAAAAAAATCTGTATTAAAACTTTCATGTCAATGGCAAACTCTCTGTGCATAAGTGTTTTTAAATTTTTATAACATTAAAATTTTTCTTAAAAGAAGACATTTTATAACAAATATATAAATTGACATGTTAACAACCCCAAATGCTGCTTAATGCTATAAAAGTTCAATAGATTGTTTAGCCTTCCTAAAATGTATTTATATATATTTTTTAGTCATTAAACATACACTAAATATTGTTCCTGTGTCATAATTTAAAAATCAGCCAAAAAATACTTTCACTTCTATGCGGTCATGTTCTTGTGTTATAAAGGTGTAATAACAACATGAGCATTGTTATTAATGCTTTATAACTGTAAAACGTTATAACTGTAATCCCCATTATATACCCCTGTCATGTGCATGTGCAATATGAAATTCTGACATCAGAACATTGTACATGATTTATGGGAAAAGGTGTAGGAAGAGGGATTTCTTAAGTGGAAAGATAAGAAACGAGCCTCTGCAAAGTTGTCTGTTTCCTGTTTGAGCGGTTGGAGTGCGGAGGCCGTTTATTGGGTGAGTCATGCAGGTCGGACCTGTTTCAGGATGTAAGATTAACTGCTTGTTAGTACGCGATATGCAACGGTACACTGACTTCTGTAAATGCACAGGACTCAAGAAACATATTGAGCGTCATCAGTGAGGTGTCCGTCAGAGTGAACTGGCTCATGAGTGTCTGTACTTTCTGCATGTGTATATTGGAGAAGGCTTCCAAAAGTCTTTTTGGTGTGACATTTTAGATTTTGAAACACATAAATATTCTCAAAATTCATATTATCATTCAACTGAATCTAATTGTTATTAGATATATTATTAATTGCATACTATACTAATCTTACTATTGCTGCAGTCAAACAAAAAAAATTAAAATAAAAAAAAATAGACTGACAAAAGCAGTTTTCTAAGAAGATAACTGGATCCTATCTCTGAATTAAACATGCAATGTGACGAGTTCATACTGCATACTATGTACAACTATTTGAAATTAATATTTTACATTTGACTATATACTATGACTATTTCACTAATGAGTGTTGGGGAAAGTTACTTTTGAAGGTAATGCATTACAATATTGCGTTACTCCCTAAAAAGTACTTAATTGTGTTAGTTACTTTATGGAAGGTAATGTGTTACATTACTCTTCCTTTACTTTTTCTTAAATGGGGTGGGCTTGCTTGTTTATTTTTAATATAAAAAGTTATGTTTTATTACAAATGTAAAAGCCCTTTCACACCAAAAGTGAAATTAATAAGCCTCAGGCTAAAGGAAATGCAATGAGCGCGCTCATACAAACTTTCCAGCTGTGCTACCATTCTGGATTGCATGAAGAATAAGATGCGGGAGAAGAAAGGTTCAACATTCTTCAGCAAGCAATAAAAAGTAAATAAATAAAAATAAATATCTAAACTCATTTTTGCTTATTTGTATGGTTGAATTGGATCATCGAAGGACAGCAGCAAAGGCATTGGTTAATAAATGGGATTAAATACATAAAGGATATTTGTTTTATTTAACATATTTAATTATTGAAGGCTTGTGTCATATTCTGAGTTTCGGATTTTCCTGAATTTCACAGTTTTTAATTAATTTTGAGGAATTCAGAAACTGTTTTTGTGTGAGATGAGTAAATGCATGTTCACATTTATGTTTACACCGCGCACACAATTGATTTCTCTCAACAGGATAGGTAACTGGCGTTACTTATTTGAAAAAGTAACTCAGAATTTTTCTTGTAAATTAAAAATGAATGTGTTACTTTACTAGTTACTTAAAAATATAAATATTATTACATAACTCGCATTATTTGTAATGCGTTACCTCCGACACTGAAAATAGTCATGCTTTTTAAAAATTAGTATATAGTATACACTGTGCAGTATTGAGTAATTAGTAAGTCAGCATGAATGGAAAGACTTTGTGATTCATAATGGCAAGGTGATGGTTATTCCAGATTATGTTCAGAGCATGTTTTAGTCATAGGGGTCATAGCACCCGAGGAGGCTTCAAAAAGCTCAGCGTTGCTTTACATTAAACACCTGTTCCATGACATGCTTAAACAGATCCTGTTCAGAAGCTGAAAAGTGGTTTCTCCTGTCAGCCTAATGGGAAAGTGATAGGAGGAATGGTCAATCGCCCTCAAGGTCCTGGTTTGTTTGAAAACAGTTGGTAGAGAAAGTGAGTCAGACATGAAAGAGAAACAAGCAAGAAGTCTTTGTCTTAGTAACCCTGATCCAGGTCAGGGGAAACTGAAATCCCCACTCAATCTTTGTTGGCCTCACTCACACAGCTGTGACATGAAACAGGTGCTGCAGTGACAGCAGGTTTACGCGTCTGACACCTCTAGCTCTATTCTCCCTCAAACTCTTTGTGAAAGCTTAAGGATTAAGGGAAGAAGTCTTGCTGGAATTCTGCCAAAAGTTAGCACTCAGCCAAAGCTTACCAGCTTACTGAACCCAAAAACACTCTTCCAAGAATTTAGCCAGGTAGGTGAGCCACACTATGACGATCTTACACATCAATCAAATGATTCTCAAAGAAATATATCACAGATTTCACAAAAATATTAAACAGCACAACTGTTTTCAACTGTGAAAATAATGTGAAATGCTTTTTTTGAGCATCAAATCGGCATAATAAAATGATTTCTGAAGACTGGAATAATGGCTGCTGAAAAAAATCAGCATTACATCACAGAAATAAAAGACATTTTAAGATATATTCAAATAGAAAACAGTGATTTTACATTGCATAGTTTTTCCTAAGTGAAATCAAAGTAGTGTCAAAGTAACACTTTAGTGTTAGGTTCATTGCATTTTACTGGATCACTTTGAATTGATTTGGTAAAGAATATCAAGTTACTTACTGTATGTCTATAAATCAGTAATAACAGAAATGTGAGTTTGTGAGGTTAGAATTATGTAGTTCTAAGTATTTTTTTCAGTGATATCAGGTCATTAACTATCTTCTCTAGTTAACGTGCACCACACTTATTTTTTTTTTTTGTCAGAGGCCTATGGCGGTGTGTTTGATGACTGTCAGGACCAGCAGTGTCAAGGTCAGTGTGCTTGTAAATAAATATGTGACCTGCAGTAATGTATAACTACATGACAAGCAGAAGGCAATGAGTTTACAATCAGTCCCTCGGTAAACTACAAACACAATGAGATCAACTAGCTCACAGTAATGATGGGCCGTGGGAGACTTATCAGAGTCTAAACTTTCAGAATAACAATCCCCTGATTTAGACCAGGATGATTTGATATTTCCTCAGGTATTACGCAATGTCTTAAACAAGCCTGTTGATATACAGCAGCCGGATATCATCCACTGCTTTGATCACGTGTGTAAGAAGTTAATGAACCTTTATTTGACATTATTGCCAATCCAATATTTCCTACAATTAAAAAATAATAATTAATTAATTAATAAAAAATAAATAAAAAGACCATAATGGTTTTCAGAGATGTCCATCATCTAAGATGCATGGCAGTTTAATGAAAGAAAAGAAGAAAAAAATGCATAAAAGGAAATGTTATAAAAAAAGATTAAAGTCCTGATTTTCATGACATGTTGTTACAGCCATCTTCATCTTCAGCTTCTTGCACAACAAGAGATTAAAGTATTGTGTCCAATAATGAAAGGAAACCACACAGCTTTGAATTCTAAAGAATCCAGTGAATCCTTCAGACACTTCATAAGGATATGCTGCAGAAGTAAAGTACAGTACATCCTTGATCCTTTAGCAGATCATTTCTTCATGATTTTGATACTGCTCTTGAATAAACAGTAGATCTGCAGATACATGTTTACATATTGAGCTTTATTTACAACAGCTTTTTCACATTGTATTTTAGGGTGCAAAGCACAATACCATGAAGTAAAAAAAACATCAAAACATTTCTTGAGAAATGGAAAACAAGAATTGAAGATAAATAGGACTTTAATAGTATTTATTTGATGCTGGGAACAAGACTTGATGAATCATTCTCATAGTGGTCTCTGATTCAAACTGCTCCTCTTCATGTAGCTCTTAAACAGAAACATGGGGATTTTTTTTTTACCAGCATTAGTGAAACATTTTAGTCTTGAAATCTTTATTACATTATTTGAAATCTTTATTATTATTTTGCTCTCTGAGTTTGAGAAAGGTACATTACAAATAAAATGTATTATTATTAGTAGTAGTAGAAGTAGTGGTAGCATTAGTAGTAGTAGTACTAACAGTCTTACAATATCTTAACATTCTTTTGGACCACAGTGGGGTCCTCTAGATTTCATGGACGCATGCATATTTTGGTATATGCTTATATTAGTATGTAGTATGGTCATATAGATGGTGTTTATCTTTGTAGGGTGTGGCTTAACATATATCTTCAACTCACTTGTCACCTTTTGCATCCATTTCTTAGTACTGAAAGCAGCAAAGTTCTCAGTTCCTCATAAGCAAATGTTTAATAAAACAATCATTCACAAATCTCTAGAGTAGACAAATACATCTCATAAATGAATAAAAGGTAACCTGCAGAGTATAACAAAGTTACTTTTGAACAAAGCATACCTAAATTCTAAAGTGTCTACTTTATATGTTAAAAATAAAACATAGAATGTTTCCTGTAGGAATTGAAAGTATTTAAATTTGCATCCTTTAGTAAATTCATATGTCTTTTAATCCATACAGGTCTTCATCATGCTGGGACTGCAAGCTATATATGGACATGTCTGATTCATTCAGATATTCGCATTATGAATGGACGTGGGTGTCACAATTCACGTTCCTAGGGCACAGTAACGACTCTAACAAACCTCAACAGCTCATTTCAATAGTATCGGTTTGACTAATCCTTAACCAAGATGTGGCAGCAAGTTAAGGCCACTGGTTACCCTTCTAAATAGATTTGAAAACACACAACATATGAGACATCCAATAGGAGGGCAGAAAAAAGATAGCTGACAGGAAGTAGAAAAAAAAGTGTTCGGTAGGACATCTTTTTCTTGTTCACAAGAAACTTGCTCAAGGCTATGTTTTTATGAGGAAAGAAATAAAGAATGTACCAGAATTTGATCTGATGAAATATACGACTGCTCCATCATTTTGAGTCATTTTGACCCAGAAACATTTTATTTTATGCACTGAACAAAAAAGGAGTCTTATTCTAATGATATAGCTTTATATAATAATTTGAATGCTGGCTGTAATAAACACGTTTTTGAGAAAGTAGCCTCTAAAGATTCAAAAAAATTTTTTTAGACAAAATTACATTTATTCAAACATTCATTAAATAATTACAACATCAATAACAGATCAAGTAAAAATGTAAAGCAGATTAATATAGTGCATATACAACTTTTTTAAGTTTTAGATTTTTTTCTGTTTTTAAAATAACTATATAAAAATAATATTTTATAATTATAATAAATAATAAAATAAAATAAATATAGACTGAGTGAATTGTGCACTAACAGAATCTTGTCTCATCATCAGTGATGGTTATAAATAGCACCAGCACATTAAGCCTTAATATATCGTTATCAGCTAATCGCCAATTACTGTTGCAAGACAGAATATCACTCATTTAATCTTGTTATCTGATTGGCTAATGCCTGGCTCCACAGATCTCAGTGTGTGTGTGTTTAGAATGAAAGTGATTCAAGTTCTCCTTTACTTTGTGTAGCATTAATGCTTTTTAAACTGGCAAATATAATTAACGCCTGACTCAGTTTTTATTACAACCCCAAATCAGAAAAAGTTGGGACAGTATGGAAAACGCAAATAAAAAAAGAAAGTAGTGATTTCTAAATTTACTTTGACTTGTATTTCATTGCAGACAATATGAACACAAAATATTTCATGTTTTGTCTGGTCAACTTCATGTAATTTGTAAATATACATCCTTTCCTGTCATTCAGACCTGCAACACATTCCAAAAAAAGTTGGGACAGGAGCAATTTAGGGCTAGTAATGAGGTAAATTGGTTAAATAATGATGTGATTTGAAACAGTTGATGTCAACAGGTGATTGTAATTATGATTTGGTACAAAAGCAGCATCCAAGAAAGGTCTAGTCCTTTAGGAGCAAAGATGGGCCGAGGATCGCCAGTTTGCCAACAAATACGTGAGAAAATTATTGAAATGTTTAAAAACAATGTTCCTCAAAGAAAGATAGGAAGATATTTGGATATTTCACCTTCAACAGTGCATAACATAATTAAAAGATTCAAGGAATCTGGAGGAATTTCAGTGCATAAAGGACAAGGGCGCAAGCCTAAGCTGAACAACCGTGATCTCCGATCCCTCAGGCGGCACTGCATCAAGAATCCTCATTCATCTATAAGCGATAGCACCAAATGGGCCCAGGACTACTTTGGCAAACCTTTGTCAAGTACCACAATACGTAGTTACATCCACAAATGCCAGTTAAAACTGTACTGTGCCAAAAGGAAGCCCTATGTTAACAGTGTCCAGAAGCGCCGTCGACTTCTCTGGGCTCTGAGGCATCTGGGATGGACCATCACACAGTGGAAACGTGTACTGTGGTCAGATGAATCAGTATTTCAGGTATTTTTTGGGAGGAATGGACGCCGTGTGCTCCGGACCAAAGAAGAAAAGGATCATCCAGACTGTTACCAGCAACAAGTCCAAAAGCCAGGGTCTGTCATGGTATGGGGTTGTGTCAGTGCCCTTGGCAAAGGTAACTTGCACTTCTGTGATGGCGCCATTAATGCTGAAAAGTACATAGAGATTTTGGAGCACAATATGCTGCCTTCAAGAAGACATCTTTTCCAGGGACGTCCATGCATATTTCAACAAGACAATGCAAAACCACATTCTGCACACATTACAAAGTCCTGGCTGCGGAGGAAGAGGGTACGGGTACTTGACTGGCCTGCCTGCAGTCCCGACCTGTCTCCAATAGAGAATGTGTGGCGCATTTTGAAGCGCAAAATGCGACAACGAAGACCCCGTACTGTTGCCCACCTTAAGACTTGTTTGCAGGAAGAATGGGACAAAATTACACCTGAAACACTTCATCACTTGGTGTCTTCAGTCCCTAAACGTCTTTTAAGTGTTGTGAAAAGGAATGGCAACATTACAAAGTGGTAAATGCTTTACTGTCCCAACTTTTTTTGGAATGTGTTGCAGGTCTGAATGACAGGAAAGGATGTATATTTACAAATTACATGAAGTTGACCAGACAAAACATGAAATATTTTGTGTTCATATTGTCTGCAATGAAATACAAGTCAAAGTAAATTTAGAAATCACTACTTTCTTTTTTTATTTGTGTTTTCCATACTGTCCCAACTTTTTCTGATTTGGGGTTGTACTTAATTTTGGATTCAATTCAGCCTTCATAGTTCTCTTACAGCTGTTATAAACAGGCAAAAACAAAAGTCGCTCTGTTCTGGCAGCTTCTCAAAGCGACCCTGAGGTAAAGTTGTTGACCTCGCTGACCGTGTCGTGCGCTGGTTGACGGCCAACTCATAGACCCGGCAGCTGCTAAAAAGGTTGTGCATGGAGCCAGCCAGGCCGCTTGGCAAACTCAGCGTTCCAAGATTCCCGAATAACATGACAGCTGAACAGGCAGATACCTGCTCCTCGTGTTCCTGCAGATCCACCCGTATGTGAGAATGCCAGCAGGAATCACGCACTGTTTCCTCTCTATGCACCTTCGCTCACCTTTTCCTCCCCTTCCCTCTTAATACCTCCAGCTAAATGCTTCACTTGAATTACACAGATTTATAACACAGGTGTAGGACACATCTGGCTGTATCAATAATGCTTCCTTTCAGATGCATTATTGTTAATTTAGTAGCCTGATGAGACACTACATGTCTGTGCAGCTTGTAATAATATATAGTCTATGTGTATGTTTTGCAAGTGATAACCGGAAATTTTCTTTAATTATTTTCTCCTTTGAATTAAAAGAGCTCTTCTTTAATATAAAAAAAGAGTTCTAAGACATGTCTTAAAGAAAAAAATCACCATAATCTTATTTGATGCTGAAATGTGATGAACAGACTGATCTTTAAATCTCACAAACTAATTTGTTGCCACAATGCATATTTTTTCTTCTGCATGTCATGTGCGATTAACTGTACTTTTGGGTAAATCTCTTTCTTTTCTGTTGTCCCACAATTTTTTCTGTAAACACATGAATTAATGCTTAATGAATTTCCATATAATTTTATCATTTAAAGAGTATCTGTTTTTCTAATTAATTTCCAAATGAAAGCCAAACCAATGGTAGTAATTAGGATTTAACGGCAGAAACAGGCAGTAAAACAGGCAGAAGGGTGGGCAGAAGAAGAGATGGAACTGTTACTTGCAGTAAAATCCCCCTCACTTCTCCACTGTCAAACGTTAGACATGTTTGTTATTCACAACGTCGACATTTCTATTGGCACGTGGGCTCGAACCACAGAAAATGTCACACTTGCTATTGTTAAGGAACACCTTTTATCTCTAACTACCTTTATCTGGGCAAATAAATACCCCATAGCTAGCATTTTAACTTCAGACACATCCAGAGGGGCGAGTTTGATACCAAAAGATGACAGTTCGCCAATGTTTTGAATAATCCGTTATCTGTTTTACAGTATTTTTAGGTGATTGGTGTTTTGATTTGAGGTTGACATTATGTCCACACTTCACCAGCGGCGGAAAACCGCTGTCAGCATGTTGCTTTAGATTTCTTTGCCTTAGACCAATCACAGCACAATGGGTGGGCAGATGGGAACTTTTGTGAGGACTTTCTACCATCTAGTCTGCATTATCTCTGCTTCTGCGTGACCGGATCTGTACCAGTTTGTATATCAAAGACACTTACTGTGGATTCCCCGTTTATCTCATATCAGAGTAAATTTATCCGTCAACATAAATAAAAAAACAACAATACTGTGGTTAATCATATCTAGACACCAAGGAGAAGAAAACACTGTGAGGGATCAAGATGAATACAAAAAAGCATGACAAAAGAGAAAACTGCAAGCCCAATAAAAGAAAGCACATGAAAAGGGAGGAAAGAAAAACAGACCACATCCTGGTGTAATGGTTTTACTCTCTCTCTCTTTCTCACTTTCTCTCTTTTTCTGTCTTTTCCCACCGTTCAACCTATCTCATTAGTACTTCAAGTGTAGTGCTTTATCATTAAAGACAACAGGAGGGGCTAACGAACTTGTCTGTTTACACAGATGGTATCATTTACGTGGTATAATTGATAGAACAGTGAGAGAGGGAGGGAAGGACAACACTGAAGCGGAGAGATTATAAACAGAAAAACAGTGTGTGAAAGCGTGAATGTTAGTTTAGTAAGAGAAGAGAGTGCCAGGAGTCTCACCGAATGACCAGAAGTGCTAATCCATCCTTTTTCTTCTGATTCAGATGAAGTGGGGTAACTGTAACTACATATAAATAGTCTTGATTTTCTTAAATAAAATTACTGGACAAAACAAAAATTATATAAAAACTTACATTAACAAAAAGTAAATAAATATAGTTTTGTTGATGCTTTGACAAGCACCACTAATAACTAATCAGTAATGTTCATAATTGTTGACGATAGGTAATCCTAAAAAAAATTGCGTTGTCCTCATGCATTTGAACTCTTACCTTTGCCACTTTCGTTCTCATGTTTTTTTTTTTTTTTTTTTTATTAGAACGTTTTACATGAATGAGTTAGGGGATACTACACACAATGAAATAATGTGACTCAGAAACTTCCCTACAGAAACTCTGCACCACGCGACTGAAAGCTCTGCTTGTTGGGGTGAGAGTCAAACAACGCTGAAAAATATTGCAGGTCTGATTCCTGATTCCACCAAGACAGCATTTTTTTTTTTCATGCTATTCATATACAAAATTATGAAGAAGTCTCACTTAAAGTCGAGAAATACTTCCTGTGGTTGTATTTTCAGATGTCAGTATATCATATCTCAAAGTAAAGGAAGTTCGCTTTAGCCCCCAAAAAAGCATCAACTTCCTTGTGCTAAACCTGTCTGCAGACATTTCTCTCAGCAAGATAAACCCAGCACACATTTCATCTTATTATAGTTAACCCAACAGACTGTCTCAGAACAGCGGTTACAACCAACTATGGTGCCTCTTAGTGGTGATGTTTGCTTCTGTTGTAACTGTGTCAGTTTCTAAGAATCCAGCGCTCTAAACCTATAAGATCGAGCATCAGTCTCACCTAAAATAGCGCTGCGGTTTTGTGTGTGTCTACATCAGTGTCCTCGATAAAACAGACTTTGAAAATGCTGTGCACAGATCAGGACATCAGCAGTGCTGTCAGCTGAGGCTCACAGTTGCCTGTGTCACGAGCATATGCAATCAGAGATGAGATAAGATGTGGAGATAGAGTTCACTGGAGCTTTGCCAAAACTCCAAGCTTGTTTTACACCACTGCGTTGCACTGTGCACATTACATAAATTGAGTTGTGGAATAAATGTCAAACTAAATTTCTACATTTTTTTTTCTTTAAATGTGGTGCTTACCCATGCATAATTGGCAGCTATGCAATGGTGTTCTGGATGGTTGCCAGGGCATTGCTGCTTTGACACAATCTGAATTGTAAAAAGCACTATACAAATAAGGTGTTTTGAAGCATGGCAGCTGATTTGAGCTGGTTTAACCTGGTCCTGAACTGGTTATAAGCTGGTTCTGCAGAAGTTGCTTAGGACCAGTTTAGGACCAGCACGTGAACAGCTTAAACCAGCTCAGGACCAGCTCAAACCAGCTCATGACCAACTAAAGACCAGCTTAAACCAGCTCAAACCAGCTGCCATGCTTCAAAACATACATAACCAGCATATGCTGTTTTTTTTTCAACAAGGATGTACTTACTTATGGCAAATTCTCCCATAGAATGTGGTTACAACATCATGAGAACGCTGTTGCCATTTAAAGTATTATTTCCATTCCATTAGCAGCAGTTGCTTAAAGTATTATTTATACCCTATTGTGTTATGAGTGGCATTGATACGGAATTTCTATGGCACATGTGTCAAACTCTGCTCCTGGAGGGCCACTGTCCTGCAGAGTATAGCTCCAACCAGCTCCAAAACACCTGTTGGAAGTTTATAGTAATCCTGAAGACCTTGATTAGCTGGTTCAGATGTGTTAAATTAACATTGGAGCTAAACTCTGCAGGACAATGGCCCCCCAGGAACTGAGTTGCCAAAGCATTGCTAAAATGCCTGTCTCAAGGACGGGACACACCAAGTAGATCTGGCCATCGGGACACACCATCTATTGGGCTAGTTTTTGTGTTGACGGGAGTTCGCCCAATTCAGTATGTAGATTTTAGCGTCGGGCCCGTTGGCAAGAGAGAGCATTCTGATTGGCTGTTCAACTCTGGTTCAGCTAGTGAATCAGTGCACAAGAGATGAAAAAAAAAGCTTCTTTGAGGAAACAGCTTATAAATTAATGAATCAACAGCCTATTGGCTAATCTTCAACATTTTACACCAAATAATAGTTTTGGATAAAAATATTTTTAGAGTTTACACTGAAAAAAAAAATCATTTTATAAGAGATGTAACTAACTTTTTGCGACAGGTGGGATTCAGTTTATGGCAGTTCTCATTCATTCCTGTGGTATGCGTAAATGGCGATTGAGTATCGCACAACTCTGACTGAAATTCAGTGATGTCAAGGCTATAATGTGAGTGGTTATCAAGGCACATGTGATCCAAGTTGACTGTTAAGCTTTCTCCAATAGTAAGTAATACAGACCCTCTCATCTCTCAATAGTAAGACAATCTCTGGCTCCGGTTACCCTTTCTTGAATGACAATACAGACTACTGCCACCTTCAGGTATGGAAAGGTCTTCTCAAACAGGCAGAGAACACACATGCTAGTTTACAGTTGGCTGTCGTCTGTTTGGTGTGTTCAGGCGCAGCTTTTTGTCCAAGACACAGACAATGTGAGGTGACAACACAGTCGCCTTTCATTGCCACCAGTTTTTTGACATCGGCTTGGTGTGTCCTTGCCTTCCATAGATGTTGATGTCAGAGTGTGTTAATGTTTTGGCTTGTTTTTTTCACTTATTTCTTGTTGCATTGCACCTAGGACACAGTGTTGCACAAAATATTTAGGTAAAGCAGCAAATTTTGTGTTCTTGACGTTGTCACCATGCTTGATGAAGTGTTCTGCAGGTGTGGGTGAGAGACTGTGCAGTACTTGTGAGTCTCACAGCATGAATTTTTGCATTGCTTCAAGCTGTAAGCAAAGCATATCTCAAAAAGTTTTCAAGTAATAGAAAAGCTGGCTCTTCTTTTTTGTGTGTGTGTCAATGAGAGGATTTTGTAAGTGAAGCCTGGGGGTGTGTTTTCTCATGTCTGTTGTCCCTCAGTATTTTGGCTGAGCCAGACACCCATGTGGCTCACTTGGAGGTGAGGAAGAGAGAGAAAGTGTGATCGAGAGCGAATTTTGGACGATAACACGGGGAAAGGAACAGGCCGTACTCTCTCTTTCCTCTCCCTGCTGTCATTTACTGTGCAATTGCCTCAGAAATTCTTATTTTTGGGGGATAAAAGTGATAATTAATATTTGCAGGGCAGAGTTTCTCAGTCACTTGTGCTTGAGGAGAAACCAGCTGTGGTTTGAGCTGAGCTTTGAGGGATATACCCTGCTAGTAAAACTGGACATGGTGGTCATCAGAAGGATGTTTCAATCTGGTTTAATTTTCATTAAAGGGATAGTTCACTTTGAAATTAAAATTTGGTATCTATCAGCTTACCCCAAGGGCATCCAAGATGTAGGTGTCTTTTTTTCTTCAGTAGATCCAATTTTGATGTTTTTAGGTCAAACCGTTCTAGTCTGTCAGTCATATAATGGCAGGTATAGGTCACTGTCTCTATAAGAGGGAAAAAGAACATGCACAGAGAAATCCAAATTAAACAATTCCCCATCGTAACTACACATTCATGGCCTAAGACACGAAACGAGCGGTTTGTGTGAGAAAACGAACAGTATTTATATAGTTTTTTACCTCTTGTACACAACCATGTCCAAGTGATCTGAGTGCGCACACACATCCGGTGTGTGACGTGTGTGTGCGAGCGCTCTGGCTCACGCTGCATTCACACGGGGCGTCGGCGTCAACGCTTGACGGAGGGCGTGTCTGAAGCGTGGTGCTGACGCAACTTTTCAAGCGCCAACAGAGGCGTCAGCCAATCAGATCGCCTCATGCAAATACCCAATCCCGTTCATGCAACACCAGAGAAGTATGTGATTGGTTGTTGTAACTATGACGGCGCGTCAGCACCACGCTTCAGACACGCCCTCCGTCAAGCGTTGACGCCGACGCCCCGTGTGAATGCAGCGTGAGCCAGAGCGCGCGCACACACACGTCACACACCGGATGTGTGTGCGCACTCAGATCACTTGGACATGGTTGTGTACAAGAGGTAAAAAACTATATAAATACTGTTCGTTTTCTCACACAAACCGCTCGTTTCGTGTCTTAGGCCATGAATGTGTAGTAACGATGGGGAATTGTTTAATTTGGATTTCTCTGTGCATGTTCTTTTTCCCCCTTATAGAGACAGTGACCTATACCTGCCATTATATGACTGACAGACTAGAACGGTTTGACCTAAAAACATCAAAATTGGATCTACTGAAGAAAAAAAGTCACGTACATCTTGGATGCCCTTGGGGTAAGCTGATAGATACCAAATTTTTATTTCAAAGTGAACTATCCCTTTAAGAACATTGGAGTTAATTAATTAAACCACTAAGAGGCAGGAACTCAAATGTGTTCCTGTGAGATCAGCTGATTAGATCATTTTTGATACCCAATGAGGCATAATCATTTAGAAAGTTGAAAGTAATAGAAACTAGCATATAAATGTGATAAACGTTTTAGGGAACTCCCAAACACACAGTAGGCGAAACTTCTGACAAATTATTTGAATACACTGCTGATGAAGTAACCTCATTTACTTACTTTTCTTGCCTTCAAAAATGTTTGATAAATGTTTTAATTCTTTAAATTGTATCCCTCATGCAAACTTTTACATAACTTTTTTTTTTCAACTGATAAACTTTACAACATGGACACCTAAGCCACGCTTAAAAATGTATTAAGGTCACTAAATTACACATACAATATCAAACCTTGTGACATTTATTTTGAAGCACATTTTTTCAAGCAAAATATTTTACAAAAGGATATTTGTTTGGCTTAAAAATTCTAAAACACTAGCCCCCGGTTTCACAGACAAGGCTTAAGGCTAGTCCCAGACTAAAATGCATGATTGAGCTGTCTCAACTAAAAATATCTTGCTCTGACATATCTTAGAATATGTCAGTGCCATTGATCTGTCTCAAGATGCACACCAGTAACATTTTCTTCGAAGGCATTTTTATAAAAGCTGCTTAAATATCTTAATTTAACTAAGTCCTGGTTTAAGCTAAGCCCCGTCTGTGAAACCAGGCCTAGAAATACTGTTCGAAATAAGGACACTTGTGGTTAAAGGATAATAGAAACATCCACTGAAAATAACCTTCAGACCAACTGTTGGTCACTGCAAGAACTGTTTGGAAAAGTTAGTTCTCAGAACATATGTAGTGCCTTTTATTTTCATAAATACATATTTAAAGGAATAGTTCACCTAAAAATGAAAATTCTGTCATTATTTACTAACTCTCATGTTGTCCACAACTTGTCTGACTTACGTTCTACTGTGGAACACAAAAGAAGATATTTTGAAAAAAGTTTGTATCCATACAATGAAAGTCAAAAGAACATTGGACTTTATTAACTTTCATTGAGAAAAAGTCAAGTTTTCAAAATATCTTCCTTCATATTTTACAGATTAACAAAAGTCATACAGGTTTGGAATAAGTAAACGATGACAGAATTTTTGTCACTTTAAGAGTTACTTTTTAAACGTTTATCCTCCTTAAAAACAATATAACATAGTGCTTTTAATGCCACTCTCTTTTATATTCATCACTGAACACTTCCAAACTGGTAAAAGAGCACACAAACACAGGGATCTGGAAGCCAGAAGTATGTGCTTGTGTGTGTTGGGCAGACTGCCCGCGAGCTGTTCTGTGGTGCTGTGGAATACCTGTGGGTTCAGAGTCACGTAGCTCAGAGGCTCTGTGACGTTCGCACTTCTGCCTCCTTTTCTTTCCTTACAGAAGACTAAAAAACCCAGATCATAAAAAAAGCCCTAAATTGGTCACTACCGCTGCAACTCTGTCTCTGTCTTTGAATGTGAATTGTTGTTAGATTTGACAATCCATGAAAGAGTGGCAAAAATTCACACAAATGACAGATTGTAACTCACACACTCCTCCACACACAGACTTCCAAAAGGGCAATGAGTTCATTTGCTTCAGTTAACTTCACAAACTAAATAAAGTGGGAAGAAATCTCACTGGTATTAAATACTATATATAAGATATTCCTAGAGGGTTTAAAAGCAGAACTTTGCAGCTCATAGTTTTGTGAAACCACTGTATATTAATTCTGTACAAAAATGTTTTATTCAGGCTATACAGTAAATGTGTCTAAATCACCCTTTTATCAGTGCGACTACTGTTTAAGGCAGGTGAACTTCTGGTTTTGTGTCTGGTTATGTCTGGTTATAAGTTTTGGTTCTATAACTTCATGTAAAGAGTCCTTTTCTGATATCTTTAGGTTTAGCTACATGGCAGAAGCTATTTTTTTATTTTATTTTTTTACTCTGAACATACATGGTATGTGATTTTATCCAACTAAATCTTAAAAAAAGACAAACATGTATTTTAAAGTTTATCTCATTGCATTGCCATACACCATAGACTACAAGTAACTGTAAAACTAACAAACATATAAACCCTTTAAAAACTAGCTCAGGTTCTATGGAATCAATGCTCATGTGCTTCTTCTTCTCTGAAAAAAAGAGGCTCATTCAGAATAGAACTATGAACAGATTGAACGCTTGTGTCTTTGTCTCCAGTAGCGCGTTGTAACTCTTTGTTTGTTTGTTTTCATGAGTTAGTGATTATTGAGGTTGTGGGTCATAATCACGCGCCACTACGGGCACTGAATGACTGACTCTTTTTACTGTGAAAGAGCAGCTCTGTAAGGAAAGGAAGGAGGAATGGAGGGAGGAGGAAGATTGGGAGACGAGGGGTCTTCCACCATTACACTGAACAAGAGAAGTCTGTCAGCTTTATGGTAGAAGCTGAAAGATCCAAACCCCACATATACCCAACTATAATTTTTAATCAAGGCCATTACGGGAAAGGTCCGCTTTATACAGCATTAAAATACAACCCATTGACAGGAAAACATGAGTTTTCAGAGTTTATTTTTCTTTCTGTCTTTCTGTCTTTCTTTCTTTCTTTCTTTTTAACAGTAACAATACATAGTTTTTGGAAGTTACTGTATATGCTTCCTGCACTACTTGTTATATTTTTTTCTGGTATAAATTTAATTGGTATCAATTATCGAATGAATTACTTTTTTTCGTTTTTTAGTGAATAAAGCACATATGTACAGCACAACCACTGCACTCTGACTCCTGAATGAATGACTCTAATGAGTTGGATGTTTTTAGTGAAACAAGAACTTCACAACCAGTGTACTTCAAATTCTGAATTAATGTCTCTAATAAGTTGGTTCATTTTAGTGAGTCAACCAGTGTTCTCTGTTTCCCGAATTATTGATTCTAATGAGTCAGTTTGTTCAGTGATTCACATGACAAAATATAAAGATACACATTTTGCCAGTATGTTTTATAAAGCAATTAATCAAATATAACATATTTTTTTGTCCGAAGTATTCATTATTAATAGTTTAGGCTAATTATTGGATTGCAGTTATGCCGCCTCTAAAAAGACACGCATGCAAACACACATTTTGCAAAAAAGAAAAAAAAAAGATATAAATGTATTATTATTTCATAATAGCACTAAAGAAATCCTGAATTAAACTGTTAAAGGAACCAGAATAAGTGGATGGATATAAGATGCATGTTCAGTGGCAGTTAGCTGACATGTAAAGTAGGAGAAGAAGACTCAATCATTGTTCATTGTATTAAACAGGAAATCAAACAGCTGATGGACAGTCAGTACTGCGGGCTGATGTCACCTCTCCTATAGTTCAGGACTGCACACATACAGAAACAAACACACAGCCCGTTTCATTAAAGAAACAGTAGTCTAACAATGACATCATTGTAGAAGCTCCTGGGATGAGAGCACACACTCAAACACACACTTACACACAAAAGCTTCTGGCAGGCCTTGTAGGGCATCCTGCCCTGACTTTGCTGTAAATCTGCTGTGTGTCTTACCAGGAAGCTGTCTCTGTTCGCTGACAGACACACACAGCTGCTGTGTAATTCTTTCGGACACACACAAACTCACACACCGCTATTCAAACAGTCATTCATTTCCTCAGAAGGCTAACAGTACGATTAGCAAAATCTGCAGCAATCTTTCTTTTGATAAAATCGACAAATTAAAGGGGTTGGTTCTGCATCATCAGTGTTTTACCGATAAATATTACAGTAAGCTGATGGTCCAAAGTTCCAATGCTTAGAACACGGTTAACATGATTGGAACATGTGATTCTAATTATATCTGATTATCTTCTAGTATGGACAATGTTCATTGATCTCCTGAGATACTGTACTGTAATTGACTGAATCTTTACCAAACCATTGGACTTGAGACCCATTCGAAGATAACAGTGTGCTGCATGCAACAAGAAACAAAGTTGAAATTCTGAAATAAGAAAGTCACAATTGTGAAAAATAAAGCTGCAAAAAGCAGTAACTTATTTTATTGATTTATTGATTGTTCAATATAAGTAAATTTAATATTTGAGTTAAGTCTACTTGCCTTACATATTTAAGTTATTTGTACTTACATATTTTAGTTAATGCAATGGAAAGACCACATTAGGTGAACTTGATAAAACAAGTTTTGTTGGGCACCATTACTCAATTAAATAGTAGGAAAACGTTTCCTAAATCATCTGAGAAGACTCAACTTATTAAGGTTTACATTGCACAAGATATGGGGCTGGAACAGGATTCCAGGTTTCCACATTGAGTTCTGTGGGAAAATCACTGTAATGATGTAATGTTACAATGTTATAAATTGCTGTGTGAATGAGAAATTGTGTTAATGTGTGTTACATAATTTGTAGGTCCTTGTGTCCTTTTACATTGGAGGAAAAGAGAAGGAGATTCAGCGTTCCCATGTTTGAGACGCTCACGTGTAAACACTCTGTGTGACCTCAGCTGTTAACATGCTCTGTTCCTGGAAACACCTGGAACTTGGCAAATGAGGCCTTAGGAGTCGGGTCTACTTCCACAAGGTTAATATTCAACAAGTCCCACACAGCAACAGGAGAAAAAGGGGCGGGAGAAGAGAGCGAGAGATGTGGCACATTCCGGAGATTCCACACAAGAGTTTCCAGAGGCCAGAACTATGAATGATCCAGTGAGGATGGTTAGCTAATGCATGCAGATGCATACATACTTTCAGACATTCAGATATATCATATCACAGGGAGGTAAACCAAAGAATTTGACCTAGGGAGGTCAGAAATGCCACATGACACATCATACACAAACATATTTCCACACATAACATGCAGAAGTATATAGATATAAAATGTATTTCTAACCAGCTTCACGTTTGAATATGCAAAATTGGTGCAACTGCATAGCAACATATTAAACAACTTAGCAACTGCACAGGAACATAGACGAAGAAAAATAAGTGCTTTATAGCGTGTTGTCTCCATGTAAAAGATACGTTTTTTCCACTATGGTTCCAAAGCCTTTTTATTTGGCCTTCCTAAGGTGTTTTTAACACTGTAAGAAAAAAAAGTAAAAATAAAATAATAATAATAATAATTACAAACCTGGCTTGAATTGGCATGGCAAAATTGACGTCATCGTTAATATTTACAGCTGAGCAGATGAACTCTCTAAGTGGTTCTCCAATCACAATGCACTGGGCCAGCTAACCAATCAGAGCACATTTTGTATTTCAGAAGGGGAGGGTTTCATTGAAACAGGAACTAAACAGGGCTTTCAAGACAAACTGGGAAGGGAGGTGCTGCAATAATGTAAAATATGTGAAAAAAATGAATTTTTGAAACAATCAAGCACGAAAACCTATTCTAGTACACCCCAAAAACTAAATCAGGACTTTGTAAAAAGGCAAAATATATATAAAAAAAATCCTTTTAGAAAATGGGAAAATCAACTCTTAATTATGTTCTTTCTCTGTATCAGAATATGTGGTAATGTGTTTTACAAAATTCTGTCCGAAGGCAATATCCTCATGCATATAGATTCCATGAAACATCAAAACCACTCAGATTGGTTGTACCCTTATGCCTCAGCCAGTAATGACAGCAGACATGAGGTAATGGAGAATCGATATATATGTGTGACTGTGTGTGACGAGGACCTCCTTGACTTGTGCTCCACTCTGTTTGCACTGCTCTCTTTTGATGTTGATGTTGTTTATGTGCAGCTCCAGTGACCCACAGTGGACAGCACATATCTTGGCTGGACTGCACAGGAGTCTAAGGCCAAAACTGATCATGTGATCACCTCAAATTTTCAGTGATTTTCATGAAATTCACTTACTGGATTTTGAGAAACAAAACTCGCAGGAGAGCTTTAGGTTAGATAACAAGTGTGAAGTAAATTTTTCAAACAGATGGAAGAGATCTGACCCATAACTCTCCTTCGTCAGAGGAAGTGAACAGGAAAATTACTTAATTGAACTTGGCACTGGCACTAGCAAGCATTAAGTGTGAAATCTTCCAAACAATGCGCAATATGCTTATTTATTCACAATGTATGTCTGCCATCTGTGAGCGCAAAGCCCCGGTGGCAAGGTATAAAATAACAGATGCTGTAACATATAAGAACACACTCTTGACAAAAGCCAACAAAAGATTCCACACAGCGCATGGAATGGAGACGGGCCCAATTTACACATATTCACAAGTATGGACATATGGGTTTTTGGGAAATTTCCGACGTAATCTGAGTTGCCTCTAGTAAAGCTCAAATAGGTGGTGAAGGAAGACCCAGAACTGATAGCCCACTGTAGACAAAGGCTACATGATCCATTGTAAAGCCACTCTGTTTAAGCTCTAAGAAGATTTAGCTAGAAGTTCCAGACTAATAGAGCGGCAGCTGAAGTGTGCGCTTCAGATAAAGTCAGGATTGATTGAGAGTTAACCAAGGTATCAGCTAAGAAAATAGAGAAAATTAAGTCATTTTAATGCTATTAATTCCTTTTAATGCAAGCATGAGTGTGAATTAGAAAGTGTGTAGAAGTGCTGCATAATTTGATACTTTTCATGGATACAATGCATGTTTTATTGTTCACGGCTAAAAAAATCGCAAAGCACCAGGGGCGAGTTTACTTAATGTTACACTATTATGATAAAAACATTTTTTTTTTACATTTTTATCAGTTACATGTTACAAATTACGCTCAGTAAACAGCATTTATCACATTACATTTATTGTCAAAAAGTATAGCTACATGATGTAGAGTAAACAATATGAGATCTACCAACTTTTTCCATGTTTCTATTTTAAGTCAAATTTAAAATTGAAAACAAAAATTATGAACGATGTTTTAATGGATCAATTGATAAACACTTTCAACAGAAAAAATAATGCTTTTAGAAAATGATTAGCTTCTCATAAGTCTTCCAATAACTGGTCACATTCACTTCCAGGGCGATTATGGAGAGTCTTGGAATCATGCTGATGAGTATATATACAGTAAATATATTACATTAAAATAATATACAAAATATGTAAAAAAATTATTAAGTTATGTTAATGCATTAAATGTTGTAGTCACAATTCCTGTGTTTCAATGGATCGCTTAACCTACTGGACTGACTAATGTCTCTCTTTAATCATTATTCGTTGGTACTTTGGAGATGCATTGCTTCATCGAGCATCTGATTGTGACAATAGCCCTCGCAGAGAGTGTGAATGCCATTCAGGATGCCCGGTCTTTGCAGCCTGGCAAGGGCTGAGCCATCTGCCATTCACCCATCCTCAACAAATGGTATCATGCACTTCACGTGCAACTTTGAGCCCATATGGCACTTTCTATCTTGTAGGAACAAGATTTGGGAAGATGGCCTCTATCACAGAAAAGTAGGGGGAACAAATTACTTAAGTCATTAAATGTGCATATGTTCAAGCTGCTCCATGAGATATATCCTAAAATGCACTTGAATGTGATCTTGAAATTTACATTGTGAACCAAGAGGATTAAGAGCAGAGGAAGAGACGGGTCACAGCCAGGTGAAATTTTACCGCCAGACGCAATGACGTCACAGGATCCTGATAATCCTCTTACTTGTGCACTATCTACCCTGAAGTCATGGGACCACACCTGTCACCACATGAGGTGGACTGACTAACAGCAGTGGACACTGTAAGGGTAATTAGCAGGTGTCCATTGAGGTCAAGTTTAAGGCAATCAGTTGTTTTGCCTTGCCTTTAGTTCATTAATCTAATTTTAAACACTCGCAGAACAAAGACTTAGATTTATGGTAGTATGCAACTCTCATTCAGCCTCTAAATATCCTCAAGCTAACAAAAAAGCAAAGAGGAAGAGGAAGAGGATGAGACAGAAAAAGAAGGGCAGACAGCAAGAGAGAGAGACTAAATATAAAACAGTGTTACTGAATAAGAAAGCACATACATCTTTTTATAGCAATACAATCCTCACACAGTCTGGCTGTAGATGCTGTGGTCAATGTCAACCTCAATGCAGTGTGGGTATGTTTATGACTTTTTGAATCTAAATAATACATCAATGATGTAGGAATGATAATTTATATGGATTCAGACAGACTGTATACACTGCAAAAATGTCTGTTAGATAATAATAAATAAAATATCAAAAGTGGAGTTTGTGCTTTTTGGTATAGTTCCAACATAAATGACCAAACAAACAAACAAACAAATAAATAAATAAAATTCACATTCACTTTTGTATGTCTGAATTAACAGTTCTGTCTTTGTGGTTCTTCTTATTATAAATGAATAATGTATTTATTGTACATATATAATATAAAATTCAATTATTGTATGTATTACTATCTACATTACTGAATAAACATTAAACATTTATATAATATTTAATATTTACTTATTCAGTATTTAACATTTTATTATTTATTTTACTGATTATTTGCTATTTTTATTTCATGTTGTTATTTTGTCTGTGAGCATGTGATATACTGAGTAATTAGCTGTAAATTCATCATTAAAAAAAGACTGTATATATGAGTGAAGATCTCTTCAGTATCTCAATTTCTTCTAGACAGCAATTCAGGTTGTCTCTAAATAATGAAGTACAAAAGTCAGAAATCTCAATATGAACTTCAAGATCTCAGTATTTGATATCAAATTCTTCCAAGACAAAATTATATGAATATTATATTAATATAGAATTTATATAGCTTTATATCCCTGTTGTATGTCAACATTTGTCTCATTTGTCTTTATTTGTCTTTATTAGAAATTTGAAACATCTGAAACAAAGTTGATAAATCTATGAAAATAAAATAATGAAATAAAAACTGATAAAATGAAAATGATACACTTTGAAAACAACATTTGAGAAAAAAAAATACACAGATTAGATTTATACAGTATATGTGCCTGCTGAAGCTTTTCAAACCATTAGGACTTGAGGGCCCCCCTCTCCTCTCTCGTTCTTTCCCAATCTGTCTGTTAGAGAGGTGAGATTGTGCACGCTGGATGCAGGGCATTTGGGGCAGCCTGATCATCAATGCAGCTGCTGTGGTTCTCACAGAAGTGATTTCAGGGCCACCAGAGTGAATTTCACAACACAGCGAGAGCACAGAGCACTGGAGACAGAGCAGACTGTTAAACACAAACTCTCCACTCTAATCTCCTCAATTCCACACTGCTCAGCTTGTTTCAGATCTTCACTTAGACACAGCAGGAAAAAATGTGGCAATCCGCTGTCTTTTGCTTCTTGCACACATGCTTAAACTCTAGAGAATGTCTACAAAGATTTAGAGATAATTCACCTTAAAATGAAAAATCTGTCATCAATTACTCACCCTCATGTTACTAAAGCCTGTGTTTTATTTTATTTTATTTTATTCAACACACTGGATAAATTTTCAGTGCAACTGTATGTAAAATAACAACATGAACACTATTCATTAATGTATTCATTCATTCAATCAATCAATTAATCAGTCAGTCAGTCAGTCAGTCATTTTATTAGTCTCCTTTTGTGTTCCATGGATGAAAGACATTCAGGTTTAGTGACAAAATCTTCAAACTGTTGAAGGGTATTCATAAGGTTTATATGAAGCATCATAAACACTGCTTATCATATACTGTACATATTTTTAGGCCTCATTCATCTGTATTTTGAAGTTTCAAGACAGAGATCAAATCCTCTAATTCTGTTACAAGTACTTCAGCTTAATAGCAATAAAACCTGTTAAAGGCCTGGTGGCATGCCTAAAGATCTCTTCAAACGAGTAAGCAATTTCAGTCAAGCCATTGACTATGTGGGTAAAAAGCTCTCTAAGGGCAATTTGGATGTTAAAAAATGGTGATTACTATCTGGAGCGGTGCTCAAGAGGTGAGCATCCTCTGCATTTAATTTTCTTTCCTTTCAGCCACGGACCAAATAACATTCAATTTGCTGTCTCACTCATATGTGTAATAAAGGACCGAATGTGTTAGAGACTGTCATTATCTGTGAGTTTCCGACTGTGTGTTTGTGTGTGAGAACAGCCAGTCTGTGTGTGTTTGCCCCATCCTTCACCTTTCTCATTTATCCTGCAAGGCCTTTGTTGCATATGGGCTCTCATCAGATGTCGTCTGGCCAGTCAGGGACACACGTGTCTTGATATTGACCCTGGGGCCCCTCTACAAACAAAGCGACCAAGTTCAGTCACAGGTCAAAACCTTGATTTTACATGTGAGAAAAAAAAGAACTGTCGTCTATATTTTTTTTTCAGGTAAGAGATTTTATGTTAGAATGCATTTAAGTGGATGCTCCACCTGCAGAAAAATATTACATTACATATGCATATATTTAAAATGTCACACGTGGTCACTCAAATGTATAAATGTGTTAATTCCATGGAAAATAGCACCTCAGATGTTTTTTTTTTTTTTTTTTTTTTTTTTACAGTTGAAGGAAAGTTATACAGGTTTTAATTTTTTATATATACAGGTGCATCTCAATAAATTAGAATGTCCTGGAAAAATTCATTTATTTCAGTAATTCAACTCAAATTGTGAAACTCGTGTATTAAATAAATTCAATGCACACAGACTGAAGTAGTTTAAGTCTTTGGTTTCTTTTAATTGTGATGATTTAGGCTCACATTTAACAAAAACCCACCAATTCACTATCTCAACTAATTAGAATACTTCATAAGACCAATAAAAAAAAAATTTTTTAGCGAATTGTTGGCCTTCTGGAAAGTATGTTAATTTACTGTATATGTACTCAATACTTGGTAGGGGCTCCTTTTGCTTTAATTACTGCCTCAATTCGGCGTGGCATGGAGGTGATCAGTTTGTGGCACTGCTGAGGTGGTATGGAAGCCCAGGTTTCTTTGACAGTGGCCTTCAGCTCATCTGCATTGTTGGGTCTGGTGTCTCTCATCTTCCTCTTGACAATACCCCATAGATTCTCTATGGAGTTCAGGTCAGGCGAGTTTGCTGGCCAATCAAGCACAGTAACACCATGGTCATTGAACCAGCTTTTGGTACCTTTGGCAGTGTGGGCAGGTGCCAAATCCTGCTGGAAAATGAAATCAGCATCTCCATAAAGCTTGTCAGCAGAAGGAAGCATGAAGTGCTCTAAAATTTCCTGGTAGATGGCTGCGTTGACTGTGGACTTCAGAAAACACAGTGGACCAACACCAGCAGATGACATGGCAGCCCAAATCATCACTGACTGTGGAAACTTCACACTGGACTTCAAGCAACATGGATTCTGTGCCTCTCCACTCTTCCTCCAGACTCTGGGACCTTGATTTGCAAAATGTACTTTCATCTGAAAAGAAGACTTTGGACCACTGAGCAACAGTCCAGTTCTTTTTCTCTACAGCCCAGGTAAGCTGCTTCTGACGTTGTCTCTGGTTCAGAAGTGGCTTGGTAGCCCTTTTCCTGAAGACGTCTGAGCGTGGTGACTCTTGATGCACTGACTCCAGCTTCAGTCCACTCCTTGTGAAGCTCTCCCAAGTGTTTGAATCAGCTTTGCTTGACTGTATTCTCAAGCTTGCGGTCATCCCTGTTGCTTGTACACCTTTTCCTACCCAAATTCTTCCTTCCAGTCAACTTTGCATTTAATATGCTTTGATACAGCACTCTGTCAGCACTCTGATACAGCCACACCTTTCAGTAATGACCCTCTGTGACTTGCCCTCTTTGTGGAGGGTGTCAATGTTCTTCTGGATCATTGGTAAGTCAGCAGTCTTCCCCATTATTGTGGTTTCAAAGAACAAGAGATACCCAGAATTTATACTGTATGGATGGTCATTTATTGAAACTCAAATGTAAATATTCTAATTTTTTGATATATTTTGATGCTGATTTTTCACTTTCATGAGCTGTAAGCTCTAATCATCAAAATTAAAACAAAAAAACTTTTGAAACGTTTTACTTTACATGTAATGAATCTAAAATATATGAAAGTTTCACTTTTTGAAATGTTACAAGAAAAAATGAACTTTTACACGACATTCTAATTCATTCAGATGCACCTGTATATATATATTCAGTTTTCACTTTTATTTATTTGTAACTTTTAGTAATATTGTGCTTCTGTCAGTTATGTCTGTCAAATATTTCTACTTAGCTTTAATATATTTGCATTCATTTTAGTATTTTTAGTGCTGAAACTTATTTCAGTTAGTTGCCCATGCAGTCGTGCCATCTATTATCACAATAATTGGTTTCTCTGACATTGATGAAGTACAGTATAGTTATGAACAATAGGTAACTCAGAAGGGTTTAGTTTAGCACTAGTCTGAATGTAGGTCAGGGAAGCCAGCTCCAGTGGAGAGAGAATGAAAGGATAAATACTACACCTCAGGTCAGACATGCCTCAGAGAAATCAGCAGGTGCTTAAGACTGAGGTTAAACATTGCAGAACTGTGTGAGCACTTGTATTTGTGTTTGTGGTGCCCATTTGTTTGTTCAAGTTAAACAAAGAACATATCTTAAAAGTGGACAAACTGGTAAGCAAACACAAATACCACAGATCCTGGATAGTTGAAAAAGTACATGTTTTGGTGGGGGAGTTGAATGAATTAAGTTAAAAACTAAACACAAGCATCATTAATTGGAGACTCTTGTTAAAAGAAGTACACTTTAGCTTAATGTAAAAAGGAATTACATGTATTAAATAAATATGATGAAAATGCAATTAAATATATTAAATATATAAACTGTAATTAGCTGAACTTTTGAGTGCTTTTTGACCCACTTAAAGGCAGAGTTCACCCAAAAATGAATGAAACAAACAGTAGACAGTAGCCTTTGACTTTCATTAGTATTTTTTTCCATACTATGGATGTCAATGGCTACCATCAACTGTTTGGTTACCAATATTATTTAAAATGTCTTTGTTGAACAAATAAAGAAACTCAAACAGGTTTGGAACAACTCGAGGGTGAGTAAACAATGCCAGAATTTTAATATTTGGGTGAACTATCCCTTTCAGCAAGATTCAAGATTCAAATTCTATTACTATATTTAATTTCATAATTACTTGTACTATCTTTGAAATATGTTTGAAGCCTTTATGGTAAACTAAAATATACTTAGTGATCTATTGAAACTTGTATGTCCTTTATTTAAATATATTTGTAATTACACATTTACACATTTGTAATAACAAAGTTAAAAAACATTTTTTACATTTAAATATATTTACTTTAAATATAATACTGAATAATACAGTTACAATTCTAAGCACGCATGACATAAGATTATTAAAACATAATGATTTAAATGATGTATAATGCACATTTAAAGTAAAACATTTGACATTATTACATAGTGCACTTTTTAAAAGCATACTTAAGTGTGCTGAGAAACATGTAAGAAATTTTACAATACACTTTAAGTACACTTATCTGCAAGCACAGCTTTTTTAAAAAATCTATTTTTTTAAGAGTGGAATTATACCACAAGTGCACATTCAGTACAATTAAACACATTTCTTTTTCATAAGGGGAAAGTGTCAGGGTTCTGTTGTGTGTCATGTGTTCCCGCCTCTTGTGTCCATATTTGGTTTGTTTCCTGTCCTTGTTTCATGTCATTATGAGTTAAGTATGTTCCAGCTGTGTTTGTCTCGTTATGTGTTAATTACCCTGTGTATTTAGTTCCTGTCTTTTGAGTTTGATTTCGTCTGGTCTACTCGTTACTCCCCGGTGTTTCTGTCCATGTCAGCCTTGCCTTGTCCTGCCCTGCCTTGTTTGTCAAGATTAAAGACTATTATTTGAGTTTAAGTCCTCGTCTGCGTGTTCCTGTTCCTCCCTCGTGTGTGCACCATGACAGAAAGGGAGAGTATGGGTAAATGTAAGACTTTATAGATCCTTTATTCAGATGTTGAGAACCAAAGGACCAATTCTCACTATTAACCAGTTGCATATTAGCATGCATATTACTACTACATTGGCTGTTTCAAGTCAAGTCAAGTCAAGTCATCTTTATTTATGTAGCACTTTTAACAATACAGATTGTGTCAAAGCAACTTTACAGCATTAAATAGGAAAATAGTGTGTAATAATGCAAAAGGACAACAGTAAACACTCAATTTTCAGTTAAAGGCAGTTCATCATTGAATTCAGTGATGTCATCATCCAGCTCATTTCAGTTCAAATAGTATCTGTGCAATCAAGCTGATGATATCGCTGGAAATTAAGTGTCCCCAACTAAACAAGCCAGAGAAGACAGTGGCAAGGAACTAAAACTCCATCAGTGACAGAAACGGAGAAAAAAACCTTGGAAGTAACCAGGCTCAGTTGGGGCCAGGTGATGTGGTCTTCACTGGGGATCTGTCTCTGGGGCTCATCTAGGTACTGCTGGTACTGCTCCACCATCTGGACAGGAAACAGACTGGATCTGGGTGGCTACGGTGGCCTTAGAATAAGAACAAAACAGACTAATATTAGTGTATAGATTCTTGCGATGTAACAAGTACATTGGGTGTTATGGGAAGTAATCCCGGTTCCGGTTGACCTAATTAATGCAGCCTAACAATCCTTTAACGGATTTGAATAATAGAAATGTGTTAGTGTGTTATGTGCAAGCCAGGTTAAAGAGATATCTTTAAGTGTGTCTGCCTCCCGAACAGTGTTAGGTAGATTGTTCCAGAATTTGGGCGCTGAATAGGAAAATGATCATCACCACCCACAGTTGATTTTGATATTCTAGGTATTATAAAATGGCCAGAGTTTTGAGAACGAAGTGGACGTGAAGGACTATAATGCGATAAGAGCTCACTCAAGTACCGAGGAGTTAAACCATTCAGGGCTTTATAAGTAATTAGCAAGATTTTGATATGTATACAATGTTTAATAGGGAGCCAGTGCAGTGTTGACAGAACCGGGCTAATATGGTCATACTTCCTGGTTCCAGTAAGAACTTTAGATGCTGCATTTTGGACCAGCTGAGGTCTGCTTATTAAGTGCACGGAGTGACCACCCAATAAAGCATTACAATAATCTAGATTCTAGATAGTAAACAAGGTGCAGTGTATGCATGTTCTACTTCAGCAGCACCACACAAATGCGTTGTGATACTCTCCAAAATGACGCTAGGGTGACGCAGAGGAGAAGAATTGTTGAATAAAGTTATTTTTGGTTTCTTTTTCTTAAGTTATTTTTGTGCACAAAAAGTACCACTGATGTCACATGGACTATTTTAACAATGTCCTTACTACGTTTCTGTGCCTTGACCGTGGTAATACACTTGCTGTCTATGGAGGATCAGAGAGCTCTCAGAATTCATAAAAAATATCTTATTTGTGTGGACAAAGAAGATGGACAAAGGTCTTGTGGGTTTGGACCGACATGAGGGTGAGGAATTTTAATTTTTGGGTGAACTATCCCTTTAACAATCAGCAAATTAAATGTATTGAGGCAAAAATTGTAGTTAATAGTAACTTAAAAGTGAGGTGGATGCTTGCTTTTAAGACCTATATATTTTTTTTTTTTCATACTTTTAGTCACACTCATTCATCCATTATGATATTTCCTGTCCCTCCATCAATTTGGTGCCTGTCTCTGTTTCAGCACAATCGTTTTTCTCATCCTTCACATCATGAATTATAAATTGAAAATATGGTTTCATACAGGATTTGACTGAGACTGAAATGAATCAATATTGTGTGTGTGTGTGTGCATACAGTATGTGTTTGTGCGCATGTCTGCGCAGTGTCCAGTGTTCTTCCTGCAGCCAGAGACTGCTGCAGATCTCTGACCCTTTTCTATCAATAATATATGCCAAAATGAGCCAACCACGCATTAAATTTGACCTTGGTTAATAATTAATGACGGGTTAGTGCAGTTAGATCCGACTTCTCCTTGGGTGGGCCATGCCACCCTCTTTGTTCCCTTTTATCGGAGTAGATTAAAGTGAGAGAGAGAAAAAAAGAGATTGTTTTGAATGAGTGAGAGTGAGAGTAAAAGAGAGAGAGAGAGTTAATAATGGGGTTTAATTACCATGGCTACGGTCCACTCAGACGGAGAAGAGGCTTTGTGAGTGTTTGTGTGTGTGTGTGTGTGTGTGTGTGTGTGTGTGTGTGTGTGTGTGTGTGTGTGTGTGTGTGTGTGTGTGTGTGTGTGTGTGTGTGTGTGTGTGTGCACATAGGAACTAGGTAAGAAGGCTAACAGCCTCCTGTGTTTTTGAAAAAAAAAAAAAATTAATTAATGTTGTCTTAAAGATTGCATGAATTCAAAATTGTCAGAAGTTTTGTGGTTCCTATATGCTAATTCTGCCTCCTAAATATTGAAAACACTTGCTTTTATCAGATGTGCTCAAATTGCACAGTCACGCTGGCAGGAAAACAAAGCAAAAATACTGATGACTCATCCTGCACTACACAGATTTTTGTCCAATCAAATGTTCAAATGACCCTCCCCCTAATACCACCTCCAACCAGCTTGCAAGTAGCACATTACAGTATGATTCACAGCTGTGATATAACTAAAAGCTATTAGACATAACTAAACCTATAAGTATAACAGTTATTAAAAATTGATCGTTTTTGTATATGTTGTATTGAATACTGATTCACCAAACTATGTAAATTATCTATACAGGAAATCTAATAACCGTAGTGTACATGGTTGAATTGGAGGATAGAATATAATGAAAAATATGAATGTATTTGTGTATTATGACCTTATATTCACAATACAAATCAAACCTGAGTGCCTCAGTGTTTATTTCACTGCTATGGGGGTGTCATGGGAGTCAAGGCTAAATCTGTTCACAATCTAAATACTGTGATGCATTAATTGAACATGAAGGACATTGTGTGAAATGTTTTTTTTTTTAAGAATCTAATTTTCCTTGTCATAAATCAATGTTAATGAAAACATTAACTTAAAAAAAATCTACCTGAAAAAAGACGAGTGAAATGTGCACAAAAGGGGGGAAATAGGCTAATGGTAATAGTTTTAATTCTTTTAGAGAGCTGTTTCGCTAATTTTGCATTATTATGACTAATAATTATAATCTAATCAGCTAGTTTCCTCCATTATGATAGTGAGAGAGAGTTTAAAATGACAAACATTTCAAAAATGTACAATGACAATCAATATTTTCAAAAACATATATAAACACTGGGAATAATATTCCTTAGGCTATATGTGCCAATTTTACCCATCACCAAATATATACCCTGAAATGACAAGCTTATACCAGCATGGACATTTATGCTTATTAATTCTGGTTTTGTGTTAGTAGCAGTAAAACTGATTTACCTAAGTGAACTCTCATTCACATACATTGTTTTTAGCAGTACAACCTCATTTTTCAACTTAAAAGCTATTTCCTGTGAATGAAGTACTGGTTCATTAGCCACCATAGGTAAATAACTAGAAGAATAACAAAGTGCAGTAAATGGTAAAACTATTTGAGCTAAGCCAGCATGTTTATGACTTAATAATATGATAAAGACCAATTTGCAGTATAAAGTAACATGACAGACTGTTTGTACAGCTAAAATAACTGGAAGTGGCTAACACTATCTTGTGTATATTCAAGATAAAAAAATAAAAAATAAAATAGAAGCACAAAATACACACATTCAGTTAAAGCTGTATGTGCAGTGGTTAGCATGGATCTATGGAGCTTTTAGGCAGGTTCAAGCCCCGACTGACATTCTATTCACCTTCTCTTCCTGACACTCTCTACATGAAGAGGTAAAACCCCCAAAATAAAATAATAAAAACATTAAAATATGTTGTTTCATCATAAAGGACCAATCATATTTTATTATACACTCAGTGTTTTATTATACAATCAGATCATGTTGCTCAGGTTTTGCCACGTATGCAGTGCAGACCACTGCTTTATTGCATCAGATCTCCAAATGACACTGTCTCCATCTCATTCTCTCTCTTTCATTCTGCTGCTAGGGAAACAATGCTTTTGACATTTAGTACGGTGGGTCATGTCCCTGCCTGACGCATGCTCCTGTTTATTTGGGTATTTTATTGGACCAGATGACTCACTCTTTCCCTTGCACACGCATCATCGGTTACCACAGAAACCAGCCGGGCCTGATTGATCGAACGTGGATGACTTAAAGGTCCGGATGCATCACAGCAGACCGGCATCAACAGGTGAATCGTCAAAAGCCAGCTGACCCTCTCAGTCTGAATAAAGTGCCTGCAATGTGTTCATTTGTCATATTGTGACCTTTTAATGACATTCCCTTCAAACATAATGAAACTATTTGTGAAATTGATTTTGAAATGAGCTGATGCAGACAGCACTGTTTGTGCAGATGCTTAATTGTCTGTCTGGAGTGAAAGTCACATCAGTTGTTGTAGGGTCATTCATTTACGCTCACACTGGCCTGAGCATGCAGCTCTATAACACACACACTCAATATTATTACAGGCCTGTGATGCATGTCCCAGTTATCTTGATTCCAATGTTTCTCACATCGGCTCTTTTCTCTGCCACAGAGAGATTGTGTACAATTTTAAACAACAAAATCTCACTCCCAACTATCTCATCTTACATTGAATGCAATGTAAGTGGCTTTTAAATCTAGCAAATGCATAAGTGTATATTCAAATGTTATGCATTTCCTGGGAACCATGACAACCATGACCAGAAATCTGATCAGAATTTTTTTTTTTTTTTAATACAACCATTTGCAAGGACTATTATTTCTTTTATTATATTGCTTGTAAAAAATTGTGCTTAATAATTATTACATTTAAGGTTTCTATATTTTAAATGTGCATCATCATTACAAATATATTTACAGTACATAAATAAATGGCATACGGTCATTTTCAATTTCTGTAGAAATGACATTAAAGTATATTTTTTATTTTGCCTAAATTCTTGTCAGTACATTTGGCAGGCCACTTTGACCATATTTCAGACACAACATAATTATTAAATTACATATAAAGATGTATATAGATCCTACTTTAGTGGGTCAAAAAAGTACTCAAACATGCTAATTGCTAAAGCACTCAAAAGTTTAATTGCAAATAACAAGTATATTATTCTAAGGTATATTGTTTCCATAATACGTGCTCTTTTTAAAAGTATGCTGAAGTGTATTTCTTTTTGTATCTCTTTTCTTGTGACTTTAAGACAGAATCTGCAAAGAGCACAAGTCTTTATGCTGATAGTCAATAGTCTGGCTATATATGAAACGATATGCTGACTCCTTGAGAAATCCCAGCCTTCTTTTGCTTGCTTAATTCAAAGAGCTGTTTTATACATAACCACCACCATTAAACAGTTTCAAAACAACCTAGTATCACTCATAATTTCTCATAGCTGATTGTATGCAAAACCAGCTTGTATACAGAAATTCACCACTTTGCCTATTTCAAAAATCTTCATGTTCTTCATTCAATACTTTATCAAATATCCCTACCAAGTCTTGTTTCCATCTTCTCTATATTCCTCTGGAAACCAAGATGATAAGCAGATGCAGAAATAGAGTTTAGCATTATATTGTCGACGAACCCTGCAGTGCAGTAGCAGGATCTCCAGCCCTGCACACAAGATATGTAGATCAAAGTCTGAAGATTTGAGCACAGGAAGAATTGGTAAATTCTTAGAAACTTCACGAGAAATGTCGGTCACCTGATCACCTGCTGATTATTTTACTGTTATGCTTTGAATTACAAGGAAGAACTGCATCAAGATTTCTCTTCCATTTTTTTAAAATTATTAAAAGCAATTTCCGATTAGAATGAAGTATTATATCTCTGACTCTGCAAGCCACTAAAATGTCTAGCCAGTCACAGTCAGTCATGTTGTGTGAACTTGCACCATAGACAGGGCTTCCCGCTGGCTTTATCCCAAAATTTTTGATGAATTAAAACTCTCTTTTGTCTGGGTCAGCTCTGGCTTTGGTCTTTTAATGAGGATATCACCAGTAGGATCTATTTTTGGAGGCCTTTTAAGAAGACTAATGAAGAGGCCGTTAGGTTTAGCGTAATGATGTACAGATTGTCCGGGGAAGCTTTTGCTGAAAACGGTTTTCTTTTTTCACCGTTTTGTTCTGCTCCCAATAGTCTATGAAGATTCAGAGTAAAATAAATCCAAATCTATTCTGCCTTCATATTGGCGGTTGATACATGGTAGCCTGCCAGAATCTGTTGTACTATTATATGACAACTTATTAGGAATAGTAATAGCTGCTCATAGTTTGTGAGTTGAGTTGTTTTGAGCTCAGTAAAGGCAGGTGGTAAAAGGCTGGCAGATGCAGCAGGACATGCAAATGCACATTGGGTTCCCATCAGTGACGGATTTATAACAGAATGCTATTTTAGCCATATTATATTGTTGAAAATTCATCTTTATGCTGAATGACAGCAAGAAACACTGTTGAAATTGAGGTCTCCAATAGCGACACATTAATTCAATTATATCAACATCATGCTGTTGACTTGTCTGACAAATTGCGACAAAGCCAGTTGTGTAAATCAATGCAGCATCAGACAAGGCAACCTCTAATGAGAGGAAGTGTTTAAGCTTCGACATGCACTCAAGGAAATCACAAAATCATCAAGGAAATGAACGGTGACCCTTTCGTCATTCACTGCTCTCTATCCTGCATCCTTCATCCATCTCTTTGTCTCTGGGGGAGACCGGTTAGCCCATCTTTCTGACAGCTTTTTAATGGCCACATAAAACAGCAGGATCTAATAGCCCACCGGAACTGGGTATCTGAGAACCCCTGACTGCTCCCATATATGATTTCAAGAGGTCACACAGAGGGGAATTCAAAGCATCGTATTCCACAGAGAGACAAATTAGGTACAGATGAGAAGAAAATTCATGCATTCATATCCACTGAATCATCAAGCCTCTCTAAAGCGGCCAATTTAAGTCAGAAGCCAGTGGATTAGACATCTTACCAGAAATAAAAAGGGTCAAAGACTGTCCAAGATTATAAAAAATGAATACAAAGAGAAATATTTTTTACAAATGTTCACGTGTTCTTGGAAATATTGGTTCATGATGGGTTGAATGATGAAATATTGGTTCATGATGACTATTTTAAAAAATATTTGTAAATGTATTGACTACAAATGCCAGTTGTGTAACCATAAAGTAAAAATTACAGAAATATTTTCCTTACAACTATAATAACAAATATAATCTATCAACATTTATTATATGTTTGTATGTATGAGGTTATATAGGGACGACCTGTGATGTGATTTCCTGTTTAATAGTTTTCTTGTCACATGCCAACAAAATAGCTTCCTGCATGTTGATTACACTACACTGATTTTGATTTGTCTGACAAATGTCTGTAAAATTTACAGCTTCTTTTTTATAAAAATAAAAACAAACATTCCAAACAGTAATGCCAAAGTGTTGCACCACATTTTTGACTTCATGCCCCACAAAAAATATCCAATATAAATTTATTTTTGAATAACTTAATGGTTCCAGCAAAAAAAAAAGTAATATGTAAAAAATAAATATAACATTATGTGCGATTTTGCAAGAAATGTATAGTATAAAATATAATAATATAAAATATATGCCACCCAATTAAAAAGATGACTATTTGGCAATGCATTGTGAATTCCAGATGGAGAAAGGTCGCCAGTGACTTTATTAGCTGTCACACAGAGTGATGACAGCATGATAGACAGGTGAGGAATGTCATTCATTCTTTCTGATACAACAGAGAGGTAATGAGCTCCATCAATTACTGTTGTACCCAAAAGAGGACAAATCGATCATGACTGTTCTTGAGTTATCCACTTGTAGCACAGCAACTTGATTTAACCAAATTAGCAGCCAAATACAGCTTGCTCTATCAATGTAAAGTAGCTAAAGAACTTTCATCGCAGCATTTTGCGGAAAAAACCCCCCACAGAAATGCGTCAGGTAATTGTGTCAAAAATGTACAAGTTCCTTGCATATCCAAGTAGAAAAATGAAATCCAGAGGCTTAGCTGCTCTGAAATAAAGAGTTAATTAATACACTGTGCAGCTGTCTGTATACTGGCATAGTGTCAACTTTTACCATTTAATGCCTAACTAATTGCCCAATAACTGCAGATTAAGGGTCTACGAAGTGGCCTGCCGTTGCAACGGAAGGGATTTGGATTACAAATGAAAGTCACAAAAGGCAAATGATTTTAGGAGAGGGTCATTATGCCAGAACAGCAGCCGTTAAGGATTTGCGTCATCTGTTTACACAAGGCCAGGAGCTTTCAGGATAACCGAGAGAGAGAGGAAAAAAAGAGGAAAGAGGCAACAGGCAGTTGCTGGTGGAGAGCTGGAACAGGTGGGAGTTTTTTTTTTTTTTTTTACTGATCAGGCTACAGTAGCAGCAAACTGAATGAAGAGGGACCGCTGGGACACGCACATGGAGAGCAGGTGCTCGTCAGCTGCACAACATTGATCAACTTCCTGTATAACTACCACTAAAACATGGAGATAGAGACAAAAATGAGACAGATGGAGGAAGGGAGAGAAATTTGGAAATGGAGAGTGTGCAAAAAGATGGACCAAGGGAATTATAACAAGTGTGAAACAGCATGCATCTCAAAAAGGCAATAAGATACAATTAGGCAACAAATAGATGGTGACGCACAAGTCTGTAAAATCTGAAAGCATGTGTAGTTAAAAAGCAAAAGAGAAAAGGATACAAGACAGAACACAGATACAACTGTGCAGACAGAAGTGGACCTTTAAAAATCTATCTACTAAAAAAGAAAGGGAAAAAATAGGAAAAAAAGAAGGAAAAACAGTGCAACAAAGGTCTCAGCTGCTGAAGTATCCAGCCGGACAGCTGGTGCCAAGAACAAGGTTGGATGACAGAGTGTTTTCAGTTTAGACTGGAAATGTGCCAATCCGGCCCAACCTCACTCAGGGACGTGCGCCAACCAACAGCGAAGGCCTTCGGTAAGATTATATAACTCACTTCCATTGGAACAGAGGCGGATTCAGACCTCAGCTCCACAGAAAGAAATGATATGCTTTTAATTTACAAACCCCAGTACAGTTTGGGCAGAAAGCGTTCAGCCCAAAGACGCTATAAAAAGCAAAGAACACAACTCCCACCATTTGTGCCCTTAGAAAAGGAAATAACTTTCCGTTCTTTACTGCTTTTTGTGGTCAGTCAAAAAGAAAAAAAAAAAAAAAAGTGAAAGGAAATATCCTTTCACTCCATTTACCAGCTGACTCTTTGAAAGATAAGTTAATTTATTTGTAACATGGGAATAATTTACAAAGAAAACAAGCACTGGGACTTTTTTAGACTCTGCAGAGATTAAATTATTCTAAAGATAAAGTGCAGACGATTGATAATCACCGCAATAATAATCTCAGGAAGCCCCGAAGCCTTCATGACCCCACACAAAGACGTTGTGCATGCTAAATCGCTCGCCTTCATCTGTCTAGCCTCCACTCCCGTTCCTCAGTGACGGAGCTCCTTGCAGACAAATTGCTCTCCTCCTGCGTGTTTCTCTTTGAGCCCAGTGGGGTTAATGAATACGCCACAGCATGGCAGCCCCAACCATCCACCAATAGACTGCCAAAAATGATTTCCAGCCTTACGGCATAGTTGAGCCCGGGCCAACCTCCCATTGGAGACGAGCTTCAGCCATCGGCCCAATGTACAGAAATAACACTGGTCCTTCTTGTATGTTTAATGCCCCAGAAAAATGCCTCATTCATTTAGTCAGGCTTTAAATCACTGCTATAATGTACGGTAGGTAGAAGCTGTCCTCAGTGTAGGCCACGTAGTAGCCAGGCTGGAGTCAAGTACTTTGACACTTACTGATTTATATCTTTTCTCGCACACTGAAGAGCTTATTCCTTTTACACTCTAATTTGGCCACATGCAAAAAAGAGAAATGGACAGGATTTGCGGCTTTTAAGTGGGTGACTACAGAATAGTGATATGTTACCCAGGCTGATTGATATTTGGCATATATTACTGTGCCTGTTTGTCCGCTTAACAAAAGGGGCCATTGAAACTAGTGTTAGTTCAGAAATCTACTGACAACCTTGTCAATGGGTTTTAATTTTTATTTACAGCATTCTGTTTTTAATTGATTAAATATTGTGTAAAATAAGCATTGATTTAAATTCTGAGATTGTATTTACATCTTTTTACACTGATCAGGTGAAGTGCATAGCATTGAGTATATCATTACAATGTCACCTAGCAAGTGTCGGGATAAATTAGGCAGCAAGTAAACAGTCAGTTCTTGGATTTCATGTGTTGGAAGCAGTAAAAAAATGGGCAAGTGAAAAGATCTGATTGACTTTGACAAAGTGATACTATAGACAGCTTGGTGAGGGCATCTAAAAGAAATGCAAGTCTTGTGGGGTGTTCCTGCAATGCAGTGGTTACCAAAAGCAGTGCAAAGAAGCACTACTAAGAAGGACAACTAGTGAACTGGCATTAGGATCATGGGCTTCCAAGGCTTATTGATGCATGTGGGGAATGAAGGCTAGTGTGTCTGGTCCAATCACATGGAAGAGCTTCTGTGCCTGAAATTTCTGAAAAACTTGCTGGCAACTGAAACATGCTGGCCAAGATAGAAATGTATCCGAACACACAGCCCATCGAGGTTTGCTGTGTATGGGGCTACATAGCTGGAGAGCATGGCTGCAGTGCCCATGATGACCCCCTTCATCGAAAGCACCAACAACAGGCATGTGAGCATCAGAACTGGACCATGTGGCGGTTGCCTAAAAGAAGGTTGCCTGGTCTGATGAATCAGGTAGATGGCCAGGTGTGTATGCCCTGTTGAAAAAAAAACAGTGTATGCTGGTTAGGTATGTTTTAAAGCATAGTAGTTTGGTTTAAGCTGGTCCTGAGCTGGTAATAATCTGGTCCTGAGCAACTAGCTCCTGCTTCCAGCTTAAACCATCTCATTAAGACCAGCTAAAGAGCTTAAACCAGCTCAAACCAGCTACCATGCTTCAAAACATATCTAACCCGCATATGCTTTGTTTATGCATTGTTTACCTGGGGAAGAGATGGCAGCAGGATGCACTATGGTAAAAAGGCAGGCCAATGGAGGCAGTGTTATGCTCTGGACAATGGTCTGCTGGGAAACCTTGAGTAAAGATTACCTAAAGATTGTTGCAGAGTCAAACCATGTACACCCCTTTTTGCAATGGTGTTTTCTGATGGCAGTGTCCTCTTTCAGCAGGATAACGCACTCTGCCACACTTCATAAAAAAAGTTGGTTCAGGAATGGTTTGAGGAACATGACAAAGAGTTCAAGGTGTTGCCCTGGACTCCAGATTCCTCAGATCTCAATATACATCTATTGGATGTGCTGGACCAACAAATCCAATCCATGGAGGCCCCACATCACAACTTGCAGGATCTGCTGCTAAAGTCTTGGTGCCAGATACCACGCAACATGTTCAGAGGCCCTCTTGAGTCCATGCTTTGACATATCCAAGCTGTTTTGGCATCACAAGGGAGACCTACACTGTATTATGCAGGTGGTTTTAGTTGGCTGATCAGTGAATATAGCCTGTATTTATGTATTTGACAGAGGTTTTTATAAGCAAATCCACTCACAATGGCATCCTGGCCAAATTTGCCCATTGGCCTCTGTCCATCATGGCCTCCTAATCATCCCCATACACTGATTGGCTTCATCACTCTGTCTCCTCTCCACCTGTAGCTGGTGTGTGGTGGGCGTTCTGGCGCAATATCATCCAGGTGGATGCTGCACACTGGTGGTGGTTGAGGAGATCCCCCCCTTCTATGTAAAGCGCTTTGAGTACCCAGAAATGCGCTATATAAATGTAACGAATTATTATTATTATTATAAATTATCATTTTTTATCAGTTCCTGCATTGCCTGGAAATTGAACCCATCACTTTAGAATTGCTAGAGCCATGCTCTACTGTCTGAGCTTCAGCAACACCTGTTTTGCATTATATTACAGTTTCACTGCATTTTTATCAAATAATTGCATCCTTGGTGAGCATAAGAGACATAACAGACTTTCAATAACATTACAAAATCTTACAGACCCAAAAAATTTGAATGGTAGTTATTTATTCAATTATAAATTTTATTTGTTCATTTAGCAGGCACTTTTACTCAAAATGACTAACAAATGTAAGAAAAAAGTAATAAACCAAGAAAGCAACAATTCAAGTCTCTGCCTTTCTCACGCAGAACAACCTCCTGGACAGCATGACGCGTGATTCGCGCGAATCGCGTGAGTTGAAAAATCTAACTTTGGCGAAAATTCACACCGCGTTAACCAATCAGGAGCTTGCTCTAGTAGTGAGGTGATTACGACATAGCGAGCGGAGGGAATCCGAAACAACAATGGAGGACAAAATAATCATTGCTGGAAACCCGGAGCTGTATGATACATCTTCATACTTTTACAGAAACATGAATAAAAAGGATTTTGCTCGGAAGAAAATCAGTGAACATGATATTGCTGTGATCTAAAGCTCTGTGTATTAAATACCGCTCCATCTGAAAGCACGTGATGGAGATCACAGAACCTGCTTTACTGACGAGATGCGCATGACAATCACATGTGATTTATCATGCAGCCCTAATTTTTGTTTGTTTGATGATCACAAAGTACAAAGTAGATGAGGAAAACTAGGATGCCGGTTGTATTCAAAGTGCCGCCATTACCGGTACTGTTTACAGTGGCAGAAGCCCCTCCCATGACGCGAATTCGCATCTGTTGTGAAGTGAATTTCACACGCGAATGAAGGGAATTTAATGCGCGAATGAAGTGAGCCTGGGTCCCCTCTGCCAGAACCTGCTGCTGCTTCTGCTTCCCCTGCTGGCCCTTCAACATCTGCTGCTGTACCCACAGGTGTGTACAGGCAATAATGACCATGTTTACCTGCATATTATATTTACAGTAAGCTCTCATAGACTCACACAACACTGACGATTTGTGAATGAGTTTAATCCTTTTCTGCCTTCTCATTGTACAAAATGTGTTATCATTTGATACAGCGCCACCAAGAAGAAGCGCTCAGAGAAGGCCTAGGGAGCTGCCATCGGAGGTGGAGCGGCAGCTCCTAGAAGCACTCTGGACCCGTCCTGTAGCTCCAGCGCCGCCTCCACGCTCAGAGGATGAGCTCTTCCTCTTGAGTCTGGTCCCTTCCCTGCAGAGGTTGCCGCCTCAGACGAAAGAATTCGTCAAATTCAAATACACAAATTAATTTATGAAAGCAGCACAGTTCTGCTTAATTTGGAACAATTGGAGCCTAAAGAGTAGCTTTAAAAAAGAGGCAGCAATCTCTGCAGGGAATGAACCAGACTTTCTCTCCTTTCTCCTCTCCTTCACTTTGGCCCTCACTCTTCCCTCTTCCAAGCAAGATCCTTTTTATTCCTGCATGTAAATAGTTGTAAATGTTCTTTGTATATAGTTTTTATACTTTTTTATTTGATTTGATTTATTTTGTATAAATTAATGTTCTATACAGTGACCAAAGGTTTTGGTGTGTTACTTTGTGCACAACATAGTAAATCATAATTTATATTTATTACATAAAAATATTATTTCTATGATAAGACTAGAATACTTTGGAGGCTGGCTCCATTTATCATTTGAAAACAAGAAAACTATAACAATCTAAACTTGAACAAAAAATGATTGAAAAATGATGAAAGATTTACAAGAGTTAAGGATGAAAAAAGATAGCAATATTTACAAGAGAGGTTGAAAAGATGTGATTATTTACAATATGGGTGTAAATCAAAAGAAAAGACAAAAGGATGGCAATATTTACAAGAGCTAAACATAAAGGACATAAACAGCACAGGATATAATAAATCCAACAAAATCCATGTCAGCCATTTCGCAACGAGACTGGAGCCGCCTGGCAGAAGCCCCTACCATGACGCAAATTTGCATCTGTTGTGAAGTGAATTTCCCGCGCGAATGAAGCGAGTAAACTCAAAATGTTCAAGCGTCCAACTACGCGCTAATAGCGTGATTTATTCGCACAAGTCGCGTCTGGTGTGAACGCACTGTAAGACTGGCAAAAGCGGATTCCAAATCTTCTATACTTATCTTGCTGGATCTGTCCGTTGCTTTTGACACGGTTAACCACCAGATCCTCCTGTCAACCCTATTGGCAAAGGGCATCTCAGGAACTGCAGTCCAGTGGTTTGAGTCTTACCTATCAGATAGGTCCTTCAAGGTATCTTGGAGAGGTGAGGTGTCCAAGTCGCAACATCTATCTACTGGGGTGCCTCAGGGCCCAGTTCTAGGACCACTTCTCTTCTCTGTCTACATGGCATCACTAGGTTCTGTCATTCAGAAACATGTCTTTTCATATCACTGCTATGCTGATTCTACCTCTCATTCCATCCTGATGATACGACGATAGCTGCTCGCATCTCAGCTTGTCTAAAAGACATTTCTTGCTGTTCTAGACTGTTCTGTCCAATGCTCTCTTGGCAGGTCTTCCAGCCAGTACCTTTACAATTCCAAACCGTTACAATTAATCCAGAACGCGGAAGCAAGATTAATTTTTAATGAGCCGAAAAGAATGCATGTCACATCTCTGTTTATCAATTTGCACTGGCTAAAAATAGCTGCTTGCATAAAATTCAAGGCATTAATGTTTGCCTACAAAACCACCACTGGCTCTGCACCCCTTTACCTAAATTCATTACTTCAGACTGATGTGCCCTAGAAGCGTGCATTCTGCAAGTGAATGGCACATTATTGTGCCATCCCAAAGAGGCACAAAATCCCTTTCACTGACTTTTACATTAAATGTTCCCTCCTGATGGAATGACCTGCCCAACTCAATCCGAGTCCTTAGCCATCTTCAAGAATCGGCTAAAAACACATCTCTTCCATCTTTATTTTACCCTCTAACTCTAGCACTCTCTATTCTAATTCTACTCTTAGAAAAAAAAAACTTGCCCCTTTTAGACTTGCACTCTATTCATTTACTAACTGCTTGTTTTCTTAAAAAAAAATAAAAACGAACACTAGCATCTGTATTCTTTTTATATTCTATTTGTTTTCTTTTTATTTATTATACAATTAACAAAAAGTAAAAAAGGCCTCTAACACTACCTTGCTCTATTCTTTTTCTATTCTATCTGTTTTATTTTTATTTTTTATATATATATATATATAAAAACTTGCTATATGTACTGCGTTAGGCTAACTGAGACTTGTAATAACACTTGCATATTGCTCTTTTGTTGATTTTGATTGCTTCCATTGTCTTCATTTGTAAGTCACTTTGGATAAAAGCATCTGCTAAATGACTAAATGTAAATGTAAATGTAAATTGGGAATGACATGACATTGAGTAAATAATAACAGAATATTCTGAGATTTTTCGTGTGAAATACTCCTTTAAATTTGAAAGAAAGTCAGTAATCATGCAGTTTTCCTTTTGGGTTAAAAATATAATAACTAAGGAATAGGTTGCTTTAGCATTCCGGAAAGACTGCAAGACTTTTACAGTATTTTGTATTGGATTTCATTGCAAATAATTCAAAATTAAGACATCAGCATTCAAAACATGCTCAATTCTGTTTACTAGCTATGCCATTCCAGACAGTCACTTTTCCTGTAGATAGAGGTTTATATTAAAAAAATGACAAATGCCGGGTGGCGGATATGTCCCAGTCTCGCCACAGAGGTCATGACCAGGATATGAATGCGACAAAATAATTACTGTGAGCAACTGAAAAGAAGGAAGCTGTAAATTACCCCTCTGCTTTTAGAAAGGCTAGGATGACGTGGCCATTACCAAAAGGTTGTGATATGGGTTAATTGCTTTCTCAGTCCAAATTATGACACCTCTAAAGCAAAGTTTATCTGGAACAGCTGTGGCTGATCTCTTACCGCACTGAAGGGGTAATGACAGGGCACAGGGTGAGAGACAAGTCAAGGGTCATCCTTTGTTTTCACCATGCCCTATCGTGACCCAAAATCCAAATCAATTTCAGTTAGGCTACACATTATTGTAGTTTTGTTCTCCAAAATGTTGTGTGAAGCTGTGAATTAATTCAGCTAGCTTACTGAGTTTTAATTGTAATACAAAGCTAACATATTATTATTTTAATTTCTATGTGACCTGGAAAATAATCTCTTGAAGCTCAAAATCGTAGGCTCAGTTCCCAAGAAATGCTTGAATTGATAAAAAGTATATCTTAAATGCAATCGCCATTAGTGGTTTTAGATAAAAGCACCTGGCAAAGGCGTGAATGTGCAGACACTTGCTTTGTGTCACATCCCTTAAATGAGCAGTCACCTTCGGTCACATCTCCACATCGGATGAAAAGTTTCCGCAGGCATGTCCAAACAGGTCCTCCCTAAAGAACAATACTGCAGAGGGATTTAAGCCCTATTACTGATCTTTGTTTACATCTCTGCAGAATTAGCTTCATTACATTCAGTCTCAAGGTATGAAGACTAGATCCTGTACCCACTAAATTACTGAAAGAGTTACCTGTAGCAGAAGAACCGCTTCTCAATATTATTAACTCATCGTTATCATTAGGTCACGTCCCAAAACCATTCAAGCTGGCAGTTATTAAGCCTCTTATTAAGAAGCCACAACTAGATCCTAGTGAACTGGCAAATTACAGACCCATCTCAAATCTTCCGTTTATGTCTAAAATTTTAGAAAAAGTTGTGTCTGCTCAATTGTGCTCATTCTTGCAAACAAATTATCTCTGTGAAGAATTTCAGTCAGGTTTCAGACCCCGCCATAGCACAGAAACTGCACTTGTTAAGATTACAAATGACTTGCTTCTTGCGTCAGACCAAGGCTGCATCTCATTGCTAGTTTTACTTGATCTTAGTGCTGCGTTCGACACTATAGATCATGACATACTCGTAGATCGATTACAAAACTATATGGGTATTCAAGGGCAGGCTTTAAGATGATTTAGATCCTACCTGTCCGATCGCTACCACTTTGTTTATTTAAACGGGGAGTCATCTCAATTATCACCAGTAAAGTATGGAGTACCACAAGGATCTGTCCTAGGTCCTCTGCTATTTTCAATATACATGTTGCCCCTTGGTAATATTATTAGAAAATACGGGATTAGTTTCCATTGCTATGCTGATGATACTCAACTATACCTGTATATCTCAACAAGACCAGATGAAACTTCTAAATTATCTAAGTTAACTGAGTGTGTTAAAAATGTAAAAGATTGGATGACCAATAATTCTCTCCTATTAAATTCAGATAAGACAGAGATATTACTTATTGGACCAAATAACAGTACACAGAATCTCTTGGATTACAATTTGCAACTAGACGGATGTCCTGTTACATCCTCTACAGTCAAAAATCTGGGTGTTATATTAGACAGCAACTTGTCTTTTGAAAAACATATTTCCAATGTTACAAAAACAGCATTCTTCCATCTTAGAAACATTGCCAAGCTACGGAACATGTTACCTGTTTCTGATGCAGAAAAGCTAGTTCATGCATTCATGACCTCTAGACTGGACTATTGTAATGCACTGCTAGGTGGTTGTCCTGCATCTTCAATAAACAAGCTACAGGTAGTCCAAAATGCAGCGGCTAGAGTCCTTACCAGGTCAAGAAAATATGATCATATTACCCCAATTTTACAGTCTCTGCACTGGCTACCTATTAAGTACCGTATCAGTTACAAAATAGTATTACTTGCCTATAAGGCCATAAATGGTTTAGCTCCTGCGTACCTAACTAGTCTTCTATCACGCTACAATCCAACCTGCTCCCTAAGGTCGCAAAACTCTGGACTCTTGGTAGTACCTAGAATAGAAAAGTCCACTAAAGGAGGTAGAGCTTTTTCATATTTGGCTCCCAAACTCTGGAATAGCCTTCCTGATAACGTTCGGGGTTCTGACACACTCTCTCTGTTTAAATCTAGATTAAAGACACATCTCTTTATCCAAGCATTCACATAATGCATTCATATAATGCATCTCATAATCTTGTACTGCAGTTGTATCTGATCAAACGCACATTATTATTCTTTAGCTTGGGTTGAACAAATAATTTTTGCTGGAATGGAACAACAGCTACGCTAATTATGTCTCTTTGTTTCTCTGTTTGTGCCACGGGATTAACATCTCGTGGTAACTAGGAATTACACAAGCTTCAGTCTGGATCCAGCCCTTAAATGATCTGAGATGACGAAACACCTGAGAAGAGATGATGCCAATCCCTCAGAGGACCTCAGAGGATGCCAACCTCTGATTCCCCAACAACATGCAGAATTAACAAATTTTGCCATAAGTTAATATATTAAGTTTCTACAATGTATAAATATATTGTAGAAACTTAATTTCCTGTAAAGCGCTTTGCAAGGATTGTATCGTAAAAAGCGCTATACAAATAAACTTGAATTGAATTGAATTGAAAAAGACTAGAAGCATGAATATTTAAGGAACATTGCCAGAATACTTTAAAATATCACTTCGGTAAATACAGGGGAATACAGATAAAGTTAAATATGTTATTATAATATTATTACTGTCAATCAAACATTAAATACATATTTTTATTGATATTAATAAATTTAATAAGAAGAAAGACAGTGGATTAATACTTGATTTGCAAACTGGAAATCAAAATAGAAATCAAACAAAAGCACTAAGGTGTGATTTTGATTTTTATCTTTCATATTTAAGGTTGCACCTACTCAACTTGGTTGCTTATGCAAACTTCCAAGGGGGTTGCAGGATTACTTAAAAATATTGAAATTAATAAATTATAACTTAATAAATTAATATAACGTAACTCATACCTAAAACAAAAATTCTAAGAAATAAAATCAAGTTCTTGAAATTTCTCAAGTTACAAAATGAATCGCGGTTAATTAGTTTTATAGTTAAAAGTCAATACTACTATGTTAATGAAAAAGTTTGAATATATCTATGTAATATTAGAAAATAGCCTATATGTTATTCTCTCTGTGAACTCACTGAACAGATTGTGTAATAAAATTCAAGTGGGATGTAAATGTAACCTATAACTGAACTTGTATTCCATGCTCGCAGAAATGCATTGAAAAGATTCCTGGATTATGATGGTAATTTTCAATGAGTATGTCAAATTACAAATGAAAGTTTTGATAATGTGCCGCCAATGTGTTAGATGTTTTGATTTGTGAAAATATAGCTAATCAAGAAGCACTAATAACCTCAATATACAGTGAATAAATCAAGATTTGCATACATTTACCAGCTTCCAACTGTGTTATGATATACACAATTGAATAAAACACTTAAAGTAACTTTTGCACAGTCTAAATATCTTTTTTTTTTTAAATATTTTCTTTCCAGTACCCCATAAAAGAAGTGTGCTAAATTGTACTGATTGCACACAAATCTTAAAAGCATAGTTTTTTAAAAACTGTATTGCATATAATATAATATAATATGAATTAATTAGCTTTAAACATATTTAAAAGATATAGAATTACAAAATTACATATAAAGGTATTCTACATATCCTTGAGTGGTTAAAAAAAAAACTTAAGTTCATCTAATCTCACTGTAAAAAAAATAATTTAGCGATTTTGTCATTTCAACTTGCCTTTTGTGTAGACATAACTATTTTTCTTTTTATATATAAATTGTCAAGACAACAAGAAAATTTTCGTTTATTGGCCCTCAATTAAGCTGAAAGGTAAATGGACTATAACTGTTGTTTCAACTCAAAAACAGATGTTGAAACAACTGCATCACACCAAAAAAATTAAGATAAAACTATTTTAAGGCAACGTTTTTTAAATTGACTCAACAAATTGTTTTTACATTTATTTCCATAATAATTACTCTTTATGTGCTAAAGTGTTCTACTTTTTCAAAAGGGACATTTTTTGTCGTTAAGACGCTCCTCTATACTGAGAAACCTAGCTAGTTGTATCAGATTTGACTGTAGAAAAACACTATCTGAAACCTAAATTCTAGGAACTGATGGATAAAACTGCTTGTCCTTCATACACAAACAAACACACGACTGCGCTGCGTAACTACTTGTAGTTGTTGGCCCAGATTTGAACAGCTGGTTGTGGCAGTTAATGGACGTCCAGCTTGGCTCACGGCTCAAGTCATCTCTCTATTAAATTGCCAGCTAAGGAGAACTGACCACATGGTGTCAACTGTCTTTCTCTCTCTAACTGCATTCATACACACAGACGTACAGTGCTGCATACACATCATGCACAGGGACAAACGCACACCAGCCAATGTGAAAGTGTTCGATCTCACAACGACACCTGCCCAGAGCACAGCTGACATGCAGCACACACTACATACACAAGTGACATAGAGCCATCCATACACCTGCGCTTGACTGCACGCCTCCTTAATGAACACGCAGGAGTGACACTCTCGCTGACTGCTTTGGCATCGTGCCAGTTCTTGATCCTGCATGATCGGGCTTGAGTGAGTATCGCCATGGCAACAGGAACGCCATTGTTGCCAAGGGAGCAGCTGGCGCATGGTGGCAGATTAGCCCTCAAACAGATTTACTGGCAGAAAGAGAGAAAGAGAGAGAGTGGACTCTTAAACTGAGGGCAAGAGGCGAACATTTGTATTTACAAATGACAACTTTTGTTAGTCCGTCTGTCACTTAAGAGGAGCTACAGCACCAAAGTGATTGGGATTCATGAAATCAACAGGAGAGCAGAAGTTAAGATATTGCTACAGGATAGAGGTTTTTCCTCATAAGAGTCCAGTTGTATCAGTAGCTAAACAGACTTTAAGCCATTTACTGTATGGGTACCGTTCATGTTTGCTTATGTATATATCTTAGAAATGCCACACTTACTGAAATGTACCATGATATTGGACATGGTATCTTGGTAATTGCATGGATGGTGATACTATGGTATTTTTTGAAGTTCTTTGGAGTAACGCGTAAATGCCATGGTACATAAGATATGAAAGAAGTACCACATTCATGTCCACAACATTTAATGAAGAGCATTAAACTCAAAAATCTGCTAATATTTTTCAAGCAATTTTGAAAATTTACACTGCCGTTCAAAAGTTTGGGATCAGTTTTTTGATGTTTTTTTTTTTAATGGAGTCTCTTTTGCTCATCAAGGCTGTATTTATTTGATCAAAAATACAGAAAAAACAGCAATATTGTGAAATATTTTTTGCAATTTCTAATATTGGTTTCCTATTTTAATATACTTTAAAATATAATTTATTTCTGTGACACAGTGCTGAATTTTCATCAGCCATTACTCCAGTCTTTAGTGTCACATGATCCTTCAGAAATAGTTTTAATATGCTGATTTATTATCAGTGTTGAAACTGTTGTGCTGCTTAATGTTTTTTATTTTTATCTGTGATACTTTTTTCTTTGATTCTTTGATGAATAAAAAGTTAAAAAGAACAGCATTTATTCAAAATATAAATATTTTCTAGCTATATAAGTCTTTGCTATCACTTTTTAATTTAATTTCTTAAAAAAAAAGGAAAGAAAAAAATTACTGACCCCAAACGAATAGTATATTGTAACAAAATTTATATATTTTTTTCTATTTTAAATAAACACTGTTCTTTTTTTAACTTTTTTATTTATCAAAGAATCCTGAAAAAAAGTTTCACAGGTCCCAAAAAATATTAAGCAGCACAAACTGTTTACATTAATAATAAATCAGCATATTAGAATGATTTCTGAAGCATCATGTGACACTGAAGACTGGAGTAATGATGCTGAAAATTCAGCTTTACTTTACAGGAATAAATTATATTTTAAAGTATATTAAAATAGAAAACTGTTATTTTAAATTGCAATAATATCTACAAAATTACATGTTTTTCTGTATTTTTGATCAAATAGATACAGCCTTGATGAGCATAAGAAACTTCTTTAAAAAACATAAAAAATCTTACCGATCCCAAACTTTTGAGCGGCATGTGTTATTAAAACATTTTAAATGAAGTATATGCAGTTTAACATATAATATGTGCATTTTTTTCAATTTGCCTAGTCATAGAAATAATTTTAATTTAACAATATTAAAAAAAATTATTAACACTAAAACCTTTGCAGTCATTGACATTTTTAGTTCAAAAGTTGACCACTTCTATACTTTTATTACATATTTATATTTTTGTTTGCTTGTTTTTTTTTAACATGCTTGATAAGGTTCAACACGCATAACTTGTCATCCTTTTTTGTTTTTTACATTTTTATAACATTCATATTTTTGACTGTTGCTAATGGTAGGAGGTATTGACCTTGATAACAGCAGCCTCTGGTTTTAAAAAGTTCAACCTTGCCACAAATTCAGAATATTGTAGCAAAATTATTCAGCAGAATGCAGTTTTTTAATGCTTTAATTCATTCTTAGTCTGGTAGAATGTTAAAAATGCACCACACTGTAAAAAATAAATCCGTAAAATAACAGAAAAAGTACTGGCAGCTCATTACACACGACATTATCCATTAATTTTACGGACATTTCTGTTAACTCGAAAACACAATGCAATGAAGTGTAAAATTCTAAATACCTGTAAAAAATAAATATGGACAAATTCCTTCAAATTATACAGTATATTGTGCCCTATCTTTACAGAATTTTTTTGGAGTGCATGTTAATACGTCTGATCCCGTCATTGCACCATGGTACCACCACTGCACTTTTTTTGTAAGGTCTGTGCTTGATTTCCCATGTCCATTTAATCTTTTAGTGGTCTGGTTGACACCGATGACATAGACATATTTAAATGCTAGTGGTCTGGCCTCCCCAATTCAAGATTCATAGCCCTAGTTGATCTCTCAATTAAAGCAGACGGGCTCCAGTATTTCATATGCACAGCCTAAGAAATATATCTATTACTAGCCATCGATGGGTCTGCCATATTAAATGGCCAACATTAATTATTCTCATGCTCTTTGATTTACATCTGCAGTGTCGTCACTGCCAGACAGTCCACCGGGTCGCTGAGATAACAAACAAATTACCGGCCGTGGAGACATGTCTAGATGAGCTGTTTTGACATTACCTTTCGTGTTCCCCGACTCAGGATAAACAAAAGAACTGATACTATGCATCCCAAATACAAAATCTGACATGAAAGGTCATTCATGAATATGCAGAGGATCTGAAGCACTTTAGAGAGACAGAGATGTTCTGACGCAAGAATACCTTTATTAACATAAATTGGCACTAGTTATGCTTGCAAAGATACATGACAAGAATTTTATTAGAGCTGCTTTTTTCACAGATAGTTGTGCCGCCGTAGACTCAGCCTCCATTAAAGATTTTTTTATGTGGGCCATTTCTGAGATTTACTGAGTTTTATAGCACCTTCACAAAAAGCATAGGGGACATATACTGCTCTTCTAATGGACAAGCTTGCAATTTCGCAAGTTAATGCAACCACACTGTATGTAATTGATGGATGACTTCTGCTCTAGGGAGCAGCTTGGCATTTAGTAATGGAAATATAACCACTGAATATTTCTTATAAGGTGTGTGCATAATGAAAACCATGAAATAATCATAAAAGCATGATAAAGGTGTTGTGGGTGATTAAAAAACGTTGATATGGGCTTGCTAAAATTGTTAGAGCATTGCTATGGAGTTGATTATGTCTGTTGTACTGCTGAGAGGTTTGCGATTACTCAAGTAAAAGAGCTCCACTTAAAAGCTTTTTACACAAAAATGAATGTCATTTACCTTACTCATTCACTGTCTGTAATGTTTAAACCTGTAATAATATATAACTTAATTCCATTGCACCATATTTCTGGTATTATCTATCAAACTAATCTGATCGCTCGCTTTTAAAACCGCGAGTGCAGCGCGTTAGCATTCGCTAGCCGGTTAGCTTGTCACTCGCGGTTCCATTTGCGTTGCTATTCGCGCCTATTATTGTTTTCTTTTTAAAATATCGCTCCGTTTTCATTTCTCTCTCGCTCCGTTTTTCACGAGAAGAAGATCAAACAACAGTTTGGTAAGTGGTAGGTGGTAAGTGGACTAAGTTAAGACAAAATTTTCTTTTTTTGGTATGATAATGATCATTCATCAATCACAATATAATGGTGAGTAATGTCAATGCTTCTTCTCCTGCTATTGTTATTTGCACAGTTTGCCACATGTATAGTTTATCTCTCTCTGTTTTTAATCAGCGATGAGGGATTCACATGTGATAAATGTAGGGAAATAGTTAGGCTGACAGAGAAGGTTTTAGAACTAGAGACACGCATCCAAACTTTAGTTGAGGACAGTAAGAATGTGAGGGCTGTAGATACTGCTTTGGATGTGATTAGCTCAGGGATTCCTGTACATTGTTCGGTTCCGGTAACGTTAGCGCCCCCGCAGCAGGGCAACTGGGTGACAGTGAGGCGGCCTAGTCGCGGGTCAAAACACCGCTCTTCCGTTCCGATCAGAACATCAAACAGGTTCTCCCCACTCAGTGACGCACCCACTGAGAAACCTGGTGAAAGTGCTCTAGTTATTGGCGATTCTATTGTACGGAACGTGAAAATAGAGACACCAGCCACCATAGTCCATTGTTTACCTGGAGCCAGAGCGCCTGACATCTTGGCAAATTTAAAAGTGCTGGCTAATGCTAAACGTAAATTCAGTAAGATTGTTATCCACGCCGGCGCTAATGATGTTCGACTTCGCCAGTCGGAGATCACTAAAAATAATGTTAAAGAGGTGTGTGAACTTGCAAGTACGATGTCAGACACCAGGTGTAATATGCTCTGGCCCCCTCAGGGCCTGCTTATCGGGGTGATGAGATTCATAGCAGACTGTCATCACCCAAAGCTAAATGGCTGGATGTCTAAGTGGTGCCCGCAAAACAACATAGGTTTTATAGACAATTGGACGAGTTTTTGGGGCAGACCTGACCTGTTGAAAAGAGATGGTGTTCATCCCTCCTGGGGTGGTGCCGCTATTCTCTCTAGAAATTTGGCACATAGTCTTAGAGTTCATACTTGACTAACTGGAAAAATTAGCCCAGGTCAGGAAGCAGACAGACTGGCTAAACCGACCGTCTGCTAGCCGCCTCACGTCACAGAAGTCAGTTAATTCTCAGCACATAGACTCCTTCACCTAGATATCACACTATAGAGACTGTGTCTGTTCCCCGAATGGTCTAGAGAATACAGAAAACGTCCAAACCAATTTATGAGTAACCATTTAATTGATGTTCAACAAATAAAAAATGTTTACAATACACAGAAACAATTGATAAAACTTGGCTTACTGAATATCAGGTCCCTTTCTACAAAAGCACTTTTTGTAAATGATTTGATTAATGAGCAGTCAGGATAACCTAGATTTGCTCTGTTTGACAGAAACATGGCTAAAACCAGATGAATACATTATTTTAAACGAGTCTACCCCCCAAGATTACTGTTACAAAAATGAGCCGCGTCCAAAAGCCTGCAAAGGGGGAGGTGTTGCTACAATTTATAACAATATTCTCAGTATTTCTCAGAAGACAGGCTTTAAGTATAACTCCTTTGAAGTAATGGTGCTTCATATAAAATTATCTAGAGAAAAAAGTATTAATGATAAATCCTCCGTGACGTTTGTACTGGCTACTGTATACAGGCCACCAGGGCACCATACAGACTTTATTAAAGAATTTGCTGATTTTCTATCAGAGTTAGTGCTGGCTGCAGATAGAGTCCTAATTGTGGGTGATTTTAATATCCATGTTGATAAACAAGTGAAAAAGATGCATTAGGATCAGCATTCATAGACATTCTGTTTGCAAAAGGCTCTATTGGGGTTTGTCCCAGACAACACGTTTCAGGATTTCCTACTCATAGTCGAAATCTCCGTTTTTGATACTCTAGATTTAATGTTTTTGTCACATGGAATTGATGTTAATGGTGTTGAAAATTCTGCAGCAAAGCGATGATATATCAGATCATTATCTAGTCTTGTGTAAACTCCATATAGTTAAAGCTGTAAATTCAACTCCTTCTTACAAATATGGTAGAACCATCACTTCTACCACAAAAGACTGCTTTGTACTCAGTAATCTTCCTGATTTATCTCAATTCATAACTTAGCATATATTTTGGCAACAGCTCAGAACTCTCCTAACTTGATGATGTAACAGAAACTATGAACTCTCTCTTTTCTAGCCGCACTTTAGACCAATACGGTTGCTCCTTTACGCTTAAGGAAGATTAAGGAAAAGAGTCCAACACCGTGGTATAATGAGCACACTCGCACTCTAAAGAGAGCAGCCCGGAAAGGTCATGGAACGCAGCTGGAGGAAAACAAAACTTTTCTTTCTGCCAGAGGTATAGATTATTCAAAGTCACATTAGCTTGATTTGCAACCTCTGGGAAAGTACAGACACGCACTCTTTTTATCCTACAGAAAAGCTTTAAAAACTGCTAGATCTGATTACTTTTCGTCTCTTCCGTTAGAACAAAACAAACATAACCCCAGGTATTTATTCAATACAGTGGCAAAATTAACAAAAAATAAAGCATCAACAGGTGTTGACATTTCCCAACAGCACAGCAGTAATGACTTTATGAACTATTTTACTTCCAAAATTGATACTATTAGAGATCAAATTGTAACCATGCAGCCGTCAGCTATATTATCGCATCAAATAGTGTACTATAGATCCCCTGAGGAACAATTCCACTCATTCTCTACTATAGGAGAGGAAGAATCAATGTATAAACTTGTTAAATCATCTAAACCAACAACATGTATGTTAGACCCTATTCCATCTAAACTACTAAAAGAGGTGCTTCCAGAAGTCATAGATCCTCTTTTGGCTATTATTAATTCGTCATTGTCATTAGGATATGTCCCCAAAAACTTTAAATTGGCTGTTATTAAGCCTCTCATTAAAAAAACACAACTTGACCCCAAAGATCTAGTTAATTACAGACCGATCTCGAATCTCCCTTTTTTGTCAAAGATATTAGAAAAGGTTGTATCCTCACAATTACATTCCTTCTTAGAGAAAAATGATATCTGTGAGGATTTCCAGTCAGGATTTAGACCGTATCATAGTACTGAGACTGCTCTCATTAGAGTTACTAATGATCTGCTTCTATCATCTGATCGTGGTTGTATCTCTCTATTAGTTCTACTGGATCTTAGCGCTGCGTTCGACACTATCGATCACAACATTCTTTTGAATAGACTAGAAAACTTTGTTGGCATTAGTGGAAGTGCATTAGCATGGTTCAAATCGTACTTATCTGACCGCCATCAATTCGTAGCAGTGAATGACGAGGTATCATATCAATCACAAGTGCAGTATGGAGTTCCTCAAGGCTCAGTACTAGGGCCGTTACTTTTCACGCTTTATATGTTACCCTTGGGAAATATCATTAGGAAACACGGGGTTAGCTTTCACTGTTATGCTGATGATACTCAGCTCTATATTTCTTCACGGCCCGGTGAAACACACCAAATTGAGAAACTTATGGAATGCATAGTCGATATAAAAAACTGGATGACGAGTAATTTCTTACTGCTAAATTCTGAAAAAACAGAGGTGTTAATTATCGGACCTAAAACCCCCACAAGTAATAACCTAGAACACCTTTATTTATATAGCGCTTTTAACAATACAGATTGTGTCAAAGCACTTAACAGTATCAAGTTGGAGGATAGAGTGTCAGTAATGTATAATAATAAGATTAAACACTCAATTTTCAGTTAAAGGCATTTCATTATTGAATTCAGAGATGTCATTGTCTAGCTCAGTATAGTTTAAATAGTATCTGTGAAATCCAATTGACGATAATCGCTAGAAATTAAGTGTCCCCAACTGAGCAAGCCAGAGGCGACAGCGGCAAGGAACCAAAACTCCCTCTGAGACAGAATGGAGAAAAAAAAAACCTTGGGAGAAACCAGGCTCAGTCGGGGGGCCAGTTCTCCTCTGGCCAGGATATTATTGTTTATTTATTGTTTTAATTAAGACTTTAAGTGTTTTATATTTCTATTTTAATATTGTTGCAATTTCTAACAATAATAGTATTATGTAGTTAGGTATTTTATTATATTTTTAGTTATTTGTTTTATTTTTAGTTTTATTGTATTTTAAGTCGAGGTCTTCACTGGGATTATGTCCCCGGGGCTCATCCAGGGGTCCGGCCTCCGCCGACAATCTGGGCCGCAGACATCATCTCCCGGCGCCAATCCACCATCTGATCCAGACACGGACTGAGAAACAGAATAAGAAAGAAACAGACTAATATTAGCGTAGATGTCAATATTTTTATGATGTAACAAGTACATCATGTGTTATGGGGAGTGTTCCCGGTTCCGGTTGATCTAATTAATGCAGCCTAACAATCCTTTAACGGATTTGAATAATAGAAGTGTATTAGTGTGTTATGTGTACGCCAGGTTAAAGAGATGGGTCTTTAATCTAGATTTAAACTGACAGAGTGTGTCTGCCTCCCGAACAGTGTTTGGTAGATTGTTCCAGAGTTTGGGAGCTAAATAGGAAAAAGATCTGCCGCCCGCAGTTGATTTTGATATTCTAGGTATTATCAAATGGCCAGAGTTTTGAGAACGCAGCGGACGTGAAGGACTATAATGCGATAAGAGCTCGCTCAAGTACTGAGGAGCTAAACCATTCAGGGCTTTATAAGTAATTAACAAGATTTTAAAATCTATACGATGTTTAGTAGGGAGCCAGTGCAGTGTTGACAGAACCGGGCTAATGTGCTCATACTTCCTGGTTCTAGTAAGAACTCTAGCTGCTGCATTTTGAACCATCTGTAATTTGTTTATTATGCGTGCAGAACAACCACCCAATAAAGCATTACAATAATCTAACCTTGAGGTCATAAACGCATGAATTAATATTTCTGCATTTGACATTGAGAGCATAGGTCTCAGTTTAGATATATTTTTAAGATGAAAAAATGCAGTTCTACAAATGCTAGAAACGTGGCTGTCAAAGGAGAGATTACTATTAAATAGCACACCTAGGTTCCTGACTGATGACGAAGAATTTACAGAGCAGCCATCAAGTGTTAGACAATGTTCTAGGTTATTACTTGTGGGGGTTTTAGGTCCGATAAGTAACACCTCTGTTTTTTCAGAATTTAGCAGTAAGAAATTACTCGTCATCCAGTTTTTTATATCGACTATGCATTCCATAAGTTTCTCAATTTGGTGTGTTTCACCGGGCCGTGAAGAAATATAGAGCTGAGTATCATCAGCATAACAGTGAAAGCTAACCCCGTGTTTCCTAATGATATTTCCCAAGGGTAACATGTAAAGCGTGAAAAGTAACGGCCCTAGTACTGAGCCTTGAGGAACTCCATACTGCACTTGTGATCGATATGATACCTCTTCATTCACTGCTACGAATTGATGGCGGTCAGATAAGTACGATTTGAACCATGCTAATGCACTTCCACTAATGCCAACAAAGTTTTCTAGTCTATTCAAAAGAATGTTGTGATCGATAGTGTCGAACGCAGCGCTAAGATCCAGTAGAACTAATAGAGAGATACAACCACTAACACTTGATGGCTGCTCTGTAAATTCTTCGTCATCAGTCAGGAACCTAGGTGTGCTATTTAATAGTAATCTCTCCTTTGACAGCCACGTTTCTAGCATTTGTAAAACTGCATTTTTTCATCTTAAAAATATATCTAAACTGAGACCTATGCTCTCAATGTCAAATGCAGAAACATTAATTCATGCGTTTATGACCTCAAGGTTAGATTATTGTAATGCTTTATTGGGTGGTTGTTCTGCACGCTTAATAAACAAATTACAGATGCTTCAAAATGCAGCAGCTAGAGTTCTTACTAGAATCAGGAAGTATGACCACATTAGCCCGGTTCTGTCAACACTGCACTGGCTCCCTACTAAACATCGTATAGATTTTAAAATCTTGTTAATTACTTATAAAGCCCTAAATGGTTTAGCTCCTCAGTACTTGAGTGAGCTCTTATCGCATTATAGTCCTTCACGTCCGCTGCGTTCTCAAAACTCTGGCCATTTGATAATACCTAGAATATCAAAATCAACTGCGGGCGGCAGATCTTTTTCCTATTTAGCGCCCAAACTCTGGAACAATCTACCAAACACTGTTCGGGAGGCAGACACACTCTGTCAGTTTAAATCTAGATTAAAGACCCACCTCTTTAACCTGACATACACCTAACACACTACTACACTTCTATTATTCAAATCCGTTAAAGGATTGTTAGGCTGCATTAATTAGATCAACCGGAACCAGGAACACTTCCCATAACACACGATGTACTCGTTACATCGTAAGAAGATTGGCATCTACGCTAATAGTTGTTTCTTTCTTATTCTGTTTCTCAGTCCGTGTCCGGATCAGATGGTGGATCGGCGCCGGGAGATGATGTCTGCGGCCCTGATCGTCAGCGATGAGCCCCAGAGACATATCCCCAGTGAAGACCTCGACTAAAATACAATAAAACTAAAAATAAAACAAATAATTAAAAATATAATAATAAAATACCTAACTACATAATACTATTATTGTTAGAAATTGCAACAATATAAAAATAGAAATATAATACATTTATACATTTAAAAATGTAATTAAAACAATAAGTAAACAATGAATAAACAATAATATCCTGGCCAGAGGAGAACTGGCCCCCCGACTGAGCCTGGTTTCTCCCAAGGTTTTTTTCTCCATTCTGTCACAGAGGGAGTTTTGGTTCCTTGCCGCTGTCGCCTCTGGCTTGCTCAGTTGGGGACACTTAATTTCTAGCGATTATAGTAAATTTGATTTCACAGTTACTATTTAAACTAAACTTAGCTAGACAATGACATCTCCGAATTCAATAATGAAACGCCTTTAACTGAAAATTGAGTGTTTAATCTTATTATTATACATTACTGACACTCTATCCTCCAACTTGATACTGTTAAGTGCTTTGACACAATCTGTATTGTTAAAAGCGCTATATAAATAAAGGTGACTTGACTTGACTTGACTAGGGTGTTTTTGTGATTGCTTACTCAAGTCAAAAGAGCCCACTTAAAAGGATTTTTCACACAAAAATGAATGTCATACTTTACTCATTCTCATATAATTTTAAACCTGTATGACTTTTTTTTCCATTGCACCACTTCTCAAAATTTCTTCTTTAATGTTCTGAGTTATTTTTCTTAATCCTATTAGCATTCTTTAAAATATCTTTTATATGTTCTGCAGAAGAAGAAGAAATCATACAGGTTTGGAATTTGGTTTGGACTAAATAATGACTAAATTTTCTTTTTTTGGGTGAATGATAATGATCATTAGTCAAACAATATAATGGTATAATAGTCAATGCTTTTTGTTTTGTTTTTATTTTATTTTTTAATTTTTTTGCTTTGCTTTTTAATCAGCTAAACCGATGACGTAGGAAAGTAACAGCATGATTGTTTTCTCCTAAAACCGTACACGAAGGTATCATTTATGTCTGTAGCACAAACAGTGGAAAATGTAATGCTTGACACTCAATGATGGAATGGATACAATGATCAGATGCTCAAATTGTTCAAACTAAATTTAAAAGGTCACTTTTTGAGAAGTTTCTGAGTGTCAGGCAGCTGACAGCAGATGAGTGACTTTTCATATAAACAAAGGTTCAGCCTTACACGAGTGAGTGTGGTGACATATTCAGGCAGGAAGGAAGCTGCTAACGTGGTTCTGTTGCCGTAGAAACCAGGTGATAGCTTGCACTCAGGGCGTTTGGTGAATGACATAATAATTTCCATGACACCCAGAGCTTAACATCACGGGCAAGCAGAAAAAACTGTAGTAATTCAGTTTGGCATTTAACAACTTTTGAATGTGGTTAAAGTTGAATATTTTGGTAGCTCTATTCAGCTGACTGGTAAAAATTAGTTCACCCAAAATGAATTAATATTTAAAAGCTACAGAGAAGAGCAACATTTTCAGTGAACTTAAAGTCTGTTGATGAATGGTCTTCTGATGAATGGTGCACAATATGGTGTACAAGCGGCATTTATGTAATTTTTGCACAACACAACAGCACCCATCCTTATTCACTTTTATTGTATGGAAATGAGCAGTCAGGATAATAAACTTTTTGAGACAAAGTCAATGATTTTCATTTTTGGGGGTGTTCCTTTAAGGTCCTGCCTGCAGAAGCTGTTCAATGTTTGGTTGTTTCCTGCAAAGTAGTGATCAAAGCTTCTAGAATATTCTGTGTGATACTGAGGAATTAACTTACAGCTGCTAAATTTGGAAGATGGCTTTGGGAGGGTTAGATCAGCTAGGTGGGATGAATCATTTTTTGATGTTTCATAAACAAGTGACAGAAGAGACTTGGGAATTGAATTATGTTTGCAAAAGGCTTCTTTTTGTGGGATGTTGTCCCAGAGCTTACACTCAGGGATTTCTTTCTCATAAATCTCCGTTTTTGATGTTCTTGATTATGTTTTTGTTGCCTTTGATGTAGGTGTCTGGAACAATCCTGCAAGCGTAGCTTATCAATCATTTAAAGAACTATGCCGTCTTATTATTTCTTCAAAAAGAACATGAAAACATATTTAGTACTCATGTATTAAACGTTTGCCAACATATACAACAATTCATAACTTTGTCATATATTTTGGCAAAGCTGTTCACTCTCCTATACTTATGTATCAGGTAAATTATGTCTTTGTTAAGCCGCAGTTTATCAGCACCAATAAACGGGTGTGCAAAATTTCAAAAGGCGACCCAGGTGACACAAGTCAGATAAGCATGAAAGGTCAATGTCAATCTGACAAAACTTTTCTTTCTGCCAGTCATGGGTCAATAGATTATTCAAAGGTCACATGCAGTTGATTTGTGCAACCTCTATGATGAAATACAGACACGCACTTTCTTTTTATCCAGTAGTCATGGTAAAACTAATACACATATATAGATCTTTTTTTAGATCTCTTCCGTTCAATTAAAAAAAAAATAACAAAAGATGTTTAAAATGGAAAAGATCAAAAATATAAATTATATAATTAAAAGTAAAATGATATATGATTTATATATTTTCTATTTGTTCCATTCACCAATGTATCAATCTATACAAATATATGGATATTATGAAACAATATTATAACAGTATTATGAAAGTCAATCAATTAATAATGTAATCAAATAATTACATGATATGCTAACTGCTTAATGAAATTAATCACAATACATCAATATTTTGCAGGCAAAGCACCCAAATGAAGATAATTAAATGACATTATTAAATATTACAAAAAGTGACTTTGGCACTATTGCCTTCCATAGAGCTACTTGTAGCTGAACTGAACCTATTTCATAATTTATATTTATACACTCTAAAAAATGCTTGGTTAAATACAACCCCGTGCTGGGTAAATATTGGACAGAAGACATGCTGGGTTGTTTTCAACCAACAGTCAGGTTAAATGTTTAACCCAACCTTCTGGGCAGTAACCCAACCGCTGGGTCTAAACAACCCAATCGCTGGGTTCGTCCATATTTTACCCAGCGCTGGGTTGTATTTAACCCAGCATTTTTTAGAGTGTAGTACAGTAGCTGACATTTATTTCATAATTATTCATTTTATAACAGCAGCCTAACACCATCATTTTTCTGTTTATTAGTGTGAAGATGCTTTGAAACAATTTGCATTGTATAAAGTGCAATATAATAACTGGAAACCATTGATTCACCGAGTTTAGCGATATTTCTGAAACAGATTTTGGGGCATTCAAGTAGAACATGTTCTTGTATTAATAAACTTGATACATTTTGTTCTTCTTGAGGGGTATAGAGTTTCCTCTTGTTGATTTCATCATCAAAATGCCACATCCTCCTTGACTTTCTCCAGCGCTGCCTTCCCCAGCATCCTATAACAGCAGCTGGCGGTAAAGCTGTCCATTATTAATGAACCACGGCAGCCACATGTACATGCCACATTTAAGTGGTCTGTTGCAGAGCCAAAATAGCCTGCCCTGGGGCTTTTCTGCAGACAGCGTCTTCCTAAGGAAGGAAACTCAGACCCCCTTCCCTCCGCGTAATGCAGCCCAGCTGTTTTCGCTGGAGATAGGGGCTGATGGGAGAGAGACAGACTCAAAAGAGACTAATTCCCACTTAGCCAGCACTTATGCCAAGATTTATTGCTTCCTGGTAAGGGAGGCCTGATTAAGCATCGGGTCCACTGTGGCAAAGCTAATTCTGATAAACGCAGGGAGGATCAGGACATTAAATATCAGATTTAGACTGATGCTTCAACACCTTTAAGGTCTTAAGGTTCGGAAGATGGTCTTTCAAAAGACGCAAAGAGAAAAATACTGACTCATACAGTCCTGTCTAGCTTAACCAGCAGGTTGCCATTCTTAATAGTCTTTCTAAAAGATGGATCTCTAATAATCCCAAGAGGCGCTCCATTGAGAACCTAATAACAGAGACACTTAAAGTGCTTCTAAAAATATTGGACATCGCCAGGTGATACAATATCCACATGTCCACGTGTCAGTTTTCTGACATGAAGAAGAGGCTGTGAATCATGCAGCACTGCTGAAACTGATGCTATAGGTAATTAGTCAAGGCAAGTCACCTTTATTTCTATAGCGCTTTATTGTGTCAAAGCAGCTTCACTGTGACAAACAGGAAAATATCAGAATCAATTATGGAAATGGAGACAGGTTAGGTTCTGCTGCAGCTCAAAAAGACAATAGTGTCATTATTTAGCTCATGTCAGTTCAGTAAACTAGGGAAGCAGCCTGTTTAGGATGTTTCAAATTGTTGCCTAATGCAGAAAACTAAAGATGCTGTTTTTGAGGCATGTGAGGCATAAGAGTGGGTTCTTACGGTAATGCCAGTAAGCAGTGGCTTGTCACCCATCCACAACACCCTAGCAATGCACTAAAAACTCATCAGAACACCTTAGCAACCACCCACAACAACCTAGCAACCATAGCAATACACTAAAAACAGTGTAAAGAGGCACTGTCCTCACCTTTTTTTAATCCAATATAAATGAATGTTCCAGTTTCATTACTGTGACACATTTTACACGTAAAATAATTAACTTATAATAATAATAAACTTATATTTCTTACATGACCAAAAAAAAAAAAAACATTAACAGTGTATTGAATGTTATATTTATTAAAACCAAGATTAAAACCACGTTTAATTATCTTAATCATTTAGTGTTAAGCATTTTTACATGTATTTAGAAAATATTAACTCATTTATATTATATTTTATATTAACTCAAAATTTTAACTCATATTAAGAATTCAGTAACAATTTATTACATTTTGTGTGTATTTTATCTGTGAACTTAAGTTCAGCTGTATTTTTATAGCCAGTTTCTTTTCAGATAATCAGTCATTAAAGCTCAGTAAACACTGCAGGTGTCATGAGGATGCACAGTGTACATCTAGTTTTGCTAAAAACCAACTCACTCACTGATCTTTATTTTAAATTTGATTGGATGTGACAGAAAGCAGTGATATCTAAGTGGGTAAGTTGTTGTTTAATTATTGTTTAATGGGGGGACCAGTTTTTTTGGTGCATAAAATATAACTAAAGATCAGACCCCAGTGGTAATGATCTTAAATTAAAGGAATATATTCAATTCAAAATGGTATTTACTGTTGATCTATTAAAATTCTGTTATGGTTACAGCCTGATTTATTTAGCATGATTTAGCATGAAAAAAAAACAAAATACAAATGTGAGAAAAGTCAAATGATATTTCTTAATGCATTACGTAAATTACTCATTGAAAATTTGTTTAGAGTTTTCCTTATCCTGCATTACTCAGTGTTTCTAAAAACAAAGTAAATGGTGATATCATATTTGAATGCTAATAATGGAATCCACAAGCACTTCAGGTCACGTTTAGCAGAGTTCATCATCCCATAGTTCTCTCTGATGAATTACACTATTTTTCTTGGAAGCACAGTTGTCTCTTTTGATCAAAACACATTTTCCTGTTCCTATCCACAGAGCAGGAAGAGTCCAATAATTTATTGTACAGATTGGAAGCTGTGCCAAAAACAAACTGCGGGTGAGCAAGCGAGTGATAAAGAGATACATATGTGCTTGAAGCAATAAAAAAAGTGGCCTCACGATGTGATATATTAACAAGACACTAATCCACAAACATGCTGTAATTATATGAAACACCACCCTATCTACACCGTCCCTCCCTGCCGAGACTGGGAAACAGATTAAACACTAAAGTGAGGATGTCAATCTCATGCATCACCTCAGTAATCCCTGTGTCTCCTGAGGTCTTGGCGGGAATACTTGAAGAGGGGTTATCATCAGGTGCCCCCCCCCCTTCTTGCCATTGTTACTGGGTACCCCTCAGTAACCTCCAGGGTTCATCCTGTGAGGTCTGAGCAGTCCTAACAAGGCACTCTGACGCCCCCTAAAGAGCTGAGTGAATAAGATGAGAGAAAGAGTCCTCATTGCCTTGGACACAAACAGTAGCCTGAGACCAATCAGACCTGATGGATCTCTTCCTCTGTAGACGGTCATCATGAGGGGAAAGGGAGGTGGGGTCATTGAGAAAGACACTTGGAGCTGAAGTTTAGGGGTTTCTTCTTTTTTTACAGTGTGAAAAGGGACCAGCATGTTTCTATATTATTATAAGTATTTTCAAAGTATTTTGTTAGGGCTGGATCCAATAAAAAGTCCCTGTGAGCACTGGAGAAATATATAACATCATTTCTTTCTGTACTCCTAATAGATCCACCATGAAAGGAAAACAGAAGAATAAAGAAGCAATTCAGGCCCCCAAAAGTACAGTATGTGAACACTTAAGTCAAACTGCAAAATGCATGGATGTCTTTATTTTACAAAATATCAAACCAAGTGACATTTGCTTTAAAAAAAAAATAAGGTAGCACAAGTACACTTTTCAAGCAATTATTTTTTTGTTTTTTGGTGTTTCAGATAATACTTACAGTACTGGTTAAAAGTCTGTTTGAAAAAGTTTTTTGAAAGCTGCATTTATTTGATCAAAATACAGTAAAAACAGTAATATTGAGAAATGTTATTTCAATTTAAAATAAAAATTTGTATGCTAAATTATTAATTGAAAGTATTATATGAATTATTATTAAAATTATTAATTACAATAATAATACTAATACTAATAAATGTTTTCTAAGCAGCGAATCAGCATGTTGGAATAATTTCAGACATTCAGTGTCATGTGACAAAAAACTGTTTCACAGAAATAAATTACATTCTAAAACATATTCAAATACAAACCGGCTCTAGATCTATCTTTTTTTTTCAGCATCAAAAAAATCTCAATTTATCCCATATAACACACTCTCTAAACGTCTCAGTCGGTTGCATTGATTTTTGTTTGCACTGATCAATAAGAGTGGCGCTGGAATTAGCGTTTATTCTGGCATCATGACTCTCCAACACATACAGTTAAAAGAGAGGATAAACAGTTTGGTTGGGCTGGTTCCAAAATATTGATCTGTGAACTTGCTATTTGCTCTGACAGTTTGAGCACAGCTGAAACGGATGGCATATTGGTGAATCAAAAATTTGATGTAAAAGTTGCTCTCTGTAATGTAGCCATGGACAGCTTATCCACCATTCTGATTGTTGCAACATAATAATACATAGTTTGCCTTGTACAGCTCCTAAAATCAACCCTAAAGGCACCAACATACTTCAGTATACTGAAGAGAGAACTGTTGTGAAGTCATATCGTATAAAATCAGGCAAAAATCTTTTTCATGAGTTAAAAACAGCTTGCCAAAACAAACTTTCCGAAAAGTAAACACCTTCATTGACATCACTGGTAGATGTGCTCTGCGGGGCTGCCTTCTTTGACATGGAAATCTTCTCTAGTTTATTTCTTCTGTTCTGTTTGTTGAGGTCCAACCTGGAAGTGCCACTGACACTGTATTTTTATGTTTAATACGCTGTTCACTTTAAAGCAATCCGTTGCATAAAGTGCTATATAAAGAAATGTGAATTGCATAATTGCAGACCTCATGTAAACATATGCACATTGCTATGATCAAAAGTTTTCTTTACTGCTGTTTTCTCCCCGCTGTTATTTTTGTTGTATTTTTTTTTTCTTATTAAGAGAAAAGCATGTAGCACATATTCACATATTCATTTAAATGCCACTCCCAGCAGAATAGGCAGCGTTGAGATGATTATAAACAGTATACCACTGCAAAGGTATTTCAAATTTCTTTTTACCCTTAAGTGAAGAACGAATAAGAATTGTGCTGTGAGTATATCTGGGCCTTAATGTGCCTGCATTCCACTCTCAGTTGGAGCTGTCAATCTGCGTGGACATTGTCCCATACAAGAGTCGCTAATGTCCAGTCCACTCTGCTCCGTTTGTCTAACTCATGAATGGGAGCATAATGGCACTCCTGGTGGCTCCCGCCTTCCAAGAGCCGATCGGGGTCTGATTTTCCTCAGTTTGGGGCACCGATCTCTGGAACAAAAGTGTTCTGAAGGGGGGATGTCCCCTTGTAGAGAGGTCCTCGGGTCAAGGCCTGAGCTAGCGCTAACAGGCTATTCCTCCACTTTAGGGTCCCGACTGGGAAGGAGACAGTGAAGTTCTGACAATAAGATGAAAGGGACCTTCTGAAGGCATTTGTCTTTAAGGAAGTGATGGCCATGAATGGTGACAGAGTCTGAATGAGGGCTTTCGAGGTGTGATGTACGCCTTGTTAGCAAGCATTGTGGGGACAGCAGGGGGTGGAGCAGTGTGACAGACCATTTTTTCCCATGAGGAACTCATCCTTCAAGAAGGCAAGCAGCTCTTCAAAGAGGTGCTATCAGAAACCTCCAACGTAATCATCAGCGTTCCATTGGGGTGATCAGTGAACCCTGGGGATGCCATGACAGCACGTGGGTCTTCTAGAGGAGGAGGCGAATCAAACTGCAGTTTGCGTAATGCAGTGCGTTCCACGCTCTCTCATCGGGTGCCCAAAGATTGATGGATGTTCTTTGTCATGACGGAACATCCATCAGGATCCTTTCATCATCCTCTTAGGAGATGAGTGTTCTCTCTTTCTTTTGTTGCCGAAGTCTTTTAGAGAATATTAATAGCTACTCATCTAATTGGAGTTGAGGCACAAAAACCGGTGAAAACTTCCACTTGCGTCTTCCAAGGGCCACTTTTGTCTTTTTTTTACAGTGTTAGACACACATGTAGACTTTTGAAGCCTTCAGAGACAAATGGCTGTGTTTGTTTAACGCAGGAAGGATTAGTATGAATCAGTGTTTTGGTTTTGTACAGTTCTGTTAACTGGGAAATCCTTTTCAAGTGACCGACATTTGTAAGACATTGTTGTTATGACAACAAGGTTAGTGGAGTCAAGTTAATTAAACATCTATATTCAAATCGGAAGGCGATGCTTATATTCAGAAACTATGTAAACTAAATTTACATGTATGCATTATGCAGTGACTTTTTCTCTGAGCGATTTACAGTGATATAAATTTTGTATGTATAAAAGGGCCTTGACGTATAACAGAGTAATTTATTATTATGAATTAAAAATTATTATAGTTAAGTTTATAATATTTGAAAAATTATATTAACTGTATATTATATATATTTATTTATTTAATTTTTGAATTGCTGCATTGTAAGTACATGACTTCAAAAACCATGTCTTACATTTCTCTAAGAATAGTCCATATTGGCTAAAACTATTAAAAATTAATATAGATGGAAAGAAACTTAAAACGTAAGCAAAAATTGGAAATGTCATCTTGTTAACTGAAATTACTAGTGAGCACTTGGTGATTTAAATAATAATAATAATAAAAGTACATAATAAAATGACTAAAACTTTTAATAAAATGTAAATTAAAAATTAAAAAAAGCTATTTCAGAATATTAAAATAATACTATAATAGTAAATAAACAATACTAAAATAAGACTGGAACCAATGATAAAATGTGGCTAAAGTGTACAATGAAAACTACTTTTTTATGTTTAAATAATATATCAGATGAATTTCTCATCCTGCCAGAGTGTAGTCATTCTTTATTCTCAAAGCATGCTAAATTATTTAGCAAGACGACATCATCATAAATCTTTGCTATCGTAAGAGACGGTGTTAATTTTCAGAGGGAATAAGATATATTACTAAATGGATTTGAACCTTGCAAAGCTCTTGGCTGATCTAATATGTCAGCGCTTTAAGCATAGTCGAGGTTGCCGAGCCATCTGTAGAAATGAGCAAAGGCTTTAAGCAGATTTATTCTGGTGTGTTCTTTAAGATTATATCACTAACATATGCGTAGGAAACATGGGGGAGAAATGCCTTAGACTCATATATCATTTACTCTGTGTACCTTCTTAATGTGTTACATACTTTAAAAAGTCAATGTAATGTAAATGTAGTCTGGGAAGGGAAATAACCCTTGTGCAATTTATTCAATATTAAAATACTTTCTTTTATTCCAGCTTAATGTGCAGAGACAAGTATAATATACAGTTCACACGTTGCCTGTAAACACTATGGCTCAGTTCCTCTTTAAAACTCTTTGTTTGAGGAGACCAACATGTTAAGTTCTTATCCAACCGATGGCCCAAATTTGGGCCAGGACTACCTAATAAGTTAACTGACAGACAGGACCAAAACAGGAGTTTTTTGGGAAACCTGTTTGAATGCAATTATTATATTAGATTTTTTGAGTGTTTTTTGAGAATACGGTTGATAGGTAGTGTTATTCAAAGCCGGGTTTCATTTTTTTTTTTAAATACCACAAACAAATTATGTGTGGTTACATTAATGGTTCTTGCACAAGCATTTTTCCATCTTATGCGGACAGATCACCAAACAAAAATACTCCTGACGCTTCACTGCTTATACAGTGCTGCTACAACACCATTACTAAAGCGAGAAACAGTCAGCACAACCAGCAGTTTAGTACAACTCTCTGTACCAATGACTCTAATGAGCCATTTCTTCTTTAGAGAATCAAAGACACTGATCACAACCACTGTAGACTCTAATAATTTACTCTTATGAATTGGTTATTTTCAGTGAATCAAAACATTCAGCACAACTGGTGTAGTCTGATTTCTGAAAGAACGAACACGGTTTGCTTTAGTGAATCAAACACATATATCTTACAACTAATTTGTAATCATTTTTTTTATTATGACATTATTTCATCATTTGGCAATGAAATTACATTTCTTTATTTAAAATATTCCTTACATTTATTAGATGATTTTTAAATGAACCATTAATGAACTGGAATGATTAATTTATTTACGATTCCCATCACTGTTTCTGAGTCTATCATGCCACGTCCTAAAACATTGACTTTACATGGGTCCATAATAATTAATAAAAAGAAAGTTCATGTGTACTGTTTGTATGCATTAATCTGAAGACCCTTTTATAATGAGACTGACATACCTTGTGAAGAATACAGAAACTGCACGGGCTTGCTGCAGATTTACCTGAAATGAAACATTCCAGCAGGGTTACCTCAGGTTTACTCAAAAAGAAACAACATGTTAGAATGAGCTCCCACCCTATGGCTTGTTTCTCTTCAAAATACCAGTCATATGAAGCGGGATGGCATATTCATGTTTTATGAGGAGATTTACTTTATGAGTATGCAACATGACTGAAAAGCATGGTCTGGGAAAATGTTTGATCTTGAAAGCTTTCAACTTCATAGGATGAAAGAGATTGATGGCAGATTTGTTTTTTTTTTGTTTTTTTCTTTAGTATGCAGAATCCTCACTATGCTTCAAATTTCCTTTTATGTATTTAAGTACAGCCCCATATAGCACAGCAGTGTTTTGGAGGGGTGTAGAACCAAAAGTCAGAAAAGTGAAAAGTGGGGTAGGACATACATTATAAACCTTATCAGCTTTAATACTTTAATGCTGTGTGTGTGTGTGTGTGCGTGCGTGCGTGCGTGCGTGCGTGCGTGCGTGCGTGCGTGTGCGTGTGTGTGTGTGTGCGTGTGTGTGCGTCATGCTACATCCCTGGCGGAGAGGTTAAAACTATGTTACCATGCTACAAAAAAAATACAGTTGTACCTGTTCACATTTAAAGTCGAAGGTCAAATGAGGGCCATGGTAATGATCACATTTTTAACAGACACTAAAGGTATGCAGACCAATTAAATACATAGGCAGAAGAGAAAAAGGCAAACCATAAAAGCTGACATTTGCTCATGTCGCACTTTATTAAAATACATTTTCTGATTATAGATATAGATAGATAGATATACTTTACCAATAGTGTCACTAAATTAAATAACTCACTAACTATCTAACTAACTATATACACACAGTTTTTATTTAGTTTTTAAAACACTAAATTATATTTCAGAGATATTGAACATAATTGTTTTGAAAATATAAAAAATACATAATTTTTAATATTTGAACAGTTTCAAACACGTTTAAAAAAAAAAAAAACTTCTCAGTCTGCCAAAAAACAGCCTTACACCATACAGACTTATTTGAATTTCTGAATTTGAATTTTGAAGTGACGTGTGGCCAAGTATGGTGAACCATACTCGGAATTTGTGCTCTGCATTTAACCCATCTAAGTGCACACACACAGTAGTGAACACACACACACACACTGTGAACACACACCCGGAGCAGTGGGCAGCCAATGCTGCGGCACCCGGGGAGCAGTTGGGGATTCGGTGCCGTGCTCAAGGGTCTCACCTCAGTTGTGGTATTGAAGGTGGAGAGAGCACTGGACATTCACTCCCCCACCGACAATTCCTGGACCCGAGACTCGAACCCGCAACCTCGGGTTACAAGTCCAATGCTCTATCCATTAGGCCACGACTGCCCCACCCACGACTGCCCCATATACCATTGGTTGAGAGATCGGCCAATTTGGTTGGTGCTTGGCACCTTTGAAGTCTTTTTAAATTGCTCAGCCCTTTACTATAAACCAACATCATGTTCTCTTTAATGTACAGAATAAGCAGCTGATTCTTATTGGCTTGATGAGTTTCCCAGTGAGTAAGCATCTTTTCACTGCTTGGCGGTCTGGATTAAACTAACCTAAAGAATGCTAGTGACTAAGTGTGTGAATGCAGATGGATATCCACAGCTTTCTGGGTGTACTAAAGAAACTTGTCTAGACTGTAATTAGGTTAGATTTAAATAGCCTGTTTTATAGCTCTCTCAAGGAGGTGGCCATATGTCAGAAAGCTTGGCTTCCTTAACTTGTGATGGGAGAGCTGCAGAAGCATGCTGGTGTGTTATTCACTTGGACAAGACAACAGTAGAGCCAAGTAGAAGCATTTTTCTCTGGCCAGGAAGGGCCTGCTGGGTGGTGTTGTTTACATGTGGCCAAAATCTGGAGATAGAAAAGCTGGAACAGCTCTGGCTCAGATCTACAGATGCAGAGAGCAGAGAGCGATAAAAGGTAAAAAAAAAAATGGTACTGGTAATTTTCTCACAGGACATTTTATGATAAGTTAACGGACATTTCTTTCAACACTAAAATAACAAAATGCTATGCATAATTCAAAATATGGTTAAAACACCTGAAAATCAATAATGAAAATGGCTTACCACAGCACATTGGGCCCTATTTTTATGGACTTTTCTTAGGGTGTATATAATAGATAAAGGCATTGCCTACCTTTATATTTGTATATAAATTGTGAACAAGAATGGAATGTAATAAGGATTTATAATGGATTTTTTTTGTATTATTATTATTATTATTATCGTCAATCTGTTGTGTGCGAAATAACTGAAACTATAGTGACACTACTAACAAGTACATATAGCGTGACAGAACCTTAGATGTTTTCAAAACAGAGTCGTTTGTTCGGTTACAAACGACTTTTTCCCGTAAATACCGCTGTAGCGTGACAAAAATCTACATTCCTGTCTATTATCAAAGCGTATCATACATACAGATTTACAGTCAAGCAATGTGAGACAATTAAACATGCTCACCTAAATAATCTTTATGAATCAATTCTTTAAGATGGTCCACTTAAATTAAGTGGTTCAAAAAATAATTCACATGATTGGCAGATGCATCATTTTATGTATTTTTTTGATAAACCATAACAGAAAATTATAATATTTAGTTAAATGGGACAATTCATATGTATTCTTTCAAATCAGTTATAAATTATGTTGTTTTTGAGTGTTATAGTATTTTGTGTAAAATATAAAAAAGTAAATAATCATTCACTACCATTTAAAAGTTTGGGATTGGTAAGTTTTTAATGCTTTTGAAAAAATGTATATGCGCAACAAGGCAGCATTTATTTGATCAAAAATACAGTAAAAATGGTAATATTGTGAAATATTATTATATTGTAATATGTATTGAAATTTTATATTTCTGTCATGGCAAATCTGAATTTTCATTAGCCATTACTCTAGTCTTCAGTGTCACATGATCCTTCAGAAATCATTCTAATATGCTAATCCGGTTCTTAAGAAACATTTATTATTATTATCAGTGTTGTAAAAGGTTGTGCAGCTTCATATTTTTGTGGAAACCATGATACTTTATGAATGACTTTACTGTCACTTTTGATAGTAATATACTTTAAGTGAAATAAAATAAAATATCTTCAATGTAAGTACTAGCTATATAACAATACAAAAAAAAAAACTTTTTCAAAAGGGTAGCTCTCATAGATTAAAGTAATAATGTTTCTGTAACAGTTGTTTACAACTGAAATGTCTATTTGTAGATGCGCCCCACATTTATTTAAATTATCGAGATTAAGTTAGAAATTAAGTTAAATTAAGTGAACATTGTTATATGAATCAATATCTAAACCCACTGTACTGTGACAATGGTATTCCTTCACTTCACACAAAATGAGCTTTTAAATGTCAAATGCAAGTATTAACCATTAGCCTGTTTTTAATTAGCAAACAGGCTCATTAAAACAAGACACGTGATGGTAGTTTAATGCACAGAGACAAGAAACAGAACTTTGGGCAATGACATACAGTAAACCATGACTCAACTTGCTTTAATGAAATAAATGTTATGCCTGAATCACAAGTTGTTTAAAACAACCCAGTAAATAACTTAGGATTTCTAAAAACTATTTCAAACTTTTGTTCCCTGACTCTCACGGATCTACTCCAAGATGATCTAGAGTTGGAGAGAGCTAGGAACATCACTAGCTTCTTAAACCTGTAGTGCTGTTTTCAGCATGCTGATCAACCTCTCTGCCTTAAAGCTCAAGGATCAAAATAACATTAATGAAGTGAAAAACCTGGAGCAAGAATTACACCTGTCACATCCAATCATTACAGCTTCCACCAGTTTAATCCACATCAACAATGAATGTATCAATAAAGCTGAATCAAAGGAAGTATTAGTAGCCTATGTTTTACAAGAAAATCCTTTCTTCTACAGAATGTAATGTTTAATTCAATGTGTTGACATTTCTTCTTCAATTAATTGTAAAACTTCTACGTGACCATTTTTTTCTTCAGTGTAGCACATAATAATAATAAAGACTTGATGTAATTAAAGTTAGCAAAACATAACTTCTGGCTTTAAATGCATGTATTTTACAAAGAAAGAATAGCATAAAATGGCAATTCAGATCGGCTGTATTCCCTTGACACGTCATTATTTCCATCCATCGCTTCTGTAATAATTAGAGTTGACTTTAACCAACTGCATAGATTAGACACCCTGGTGTCCACTAATGAAAACAAAGTCTTTTGTTATGGGAGAGTCACAGCATAACTAATTGAATTTCGCCTGGTACCACTCCAACAAATGACCATGTCACAGCCCTCTCAGAAAAAATTTGGCAAGCTCGAGATGTGCTATAATTGAGGTGGACGGAAGAACAATTACAGTGGTCTTATTACCAAACAGTCCATGATCTTCTCTGAGCTGAGGGAGACCTTTCACTTAGATGGGGTCAAAGGAGCAAGAACGGAAGCATACGAAAGTGTCTGTATGGAAACCTCAGCTCTGTACTGGCATGCTTTGCAGATACTACATCTACATGAGCCCAATCATTTCTTACCTTTTGCCAATATAGCAAGCAGCTTCTGTGTGTTTAGATTTACTACCATGTGTTTTATTGGATGCATTTTAATTAACAACATTTACAGGCTGCAATGAGTGTTGATAATAGGCTTTTTACTATCTGAAAATAAGCATTGCTGGGGGGTGATTAGCAAAGGTGAAAGGTCATCTAATTAACAACAATTACTTGGATAAGTGGTGCAGACTTTCAAAGTGTCTTTACCTCCATCATCTTGCTTTGATGTCAAATCAATCAATGAACATTAATCTATTTTATTGGTGCAGCTTGTTTTGAATAAATGTGAATATGCGGAAAATGTCATAAGCAGCATTTTTTATGGCTGTTTTAAGAGTAGAGAAACATGTTCAGCTGACAAGTACGTATGCCCAACTTAAACATATTAATCAGATGTTGGATCTGATTTTTTTTTTTTTTTTTAAATGAATGTATCAAATATAATATTCAATGCAATCTATCAAATTTCAAAGTAGATGTTTTATATTCATGGCTATAAAAGCACATATAAGCAGAAGCCTTTAATGATGGATTGGCAGCTCTGCTAACTGTTTAATCAGACAAACAAATTGAGCTGTGTTGGAAACTGCAGACTGATGCAGTTCTCAATGCCGCTGCACATTTGAGTTACTCTCAGATTAACATAAATCAATCAAGCCTCTGAAAAAAACTTTTTAAACTAACTGAATAAATTACAAGCAGGCTTCATTCAATTCTATGACCTATTTACTAGTCTATTGTCTACTGCGCCTCATTAAAGACGTAACTTAAGGGCTTCCCCAGGCTTCTTCTTCGGGGTCAAAGGTCATAATTAAATTAGCCGCTTGGCTTTATCTTCCACTTCAACAAGAATATCTTATTTGCCTCTTACGCATTTTTGAAAAGAATTTTAGATAATGAGAGTTTTTAATTTTCAAACAAAAACCTTTTGTAGTAATATGAATTGGGAATCAAATTATTTTGTTCAATTTATTCATCAAAGTATAGTCCAAAAGCTTTTCAGAGCAAATATAGCAATGCAATGAGTGAGTTCATCCACATGCTATATTATTTCCAGTAAATAAATTTGATCTTAAGCAAGTGCTTTTACTTTAGATGTCTGTCAGAGAAATTATATCATTGCTAAGGATCACACTGTACATATGTTGACATTTTACAAATGTAATTATATTTATTTGGGGCAACTGGAAATACATATGCACATATATGCACATGTGAGTCCACTGATGTGGGAGAAATTCATGGTCATGGCATATATGAAGCCAGCCAGCTGGAAGCATGAAGCCATAGGGTGGATGAAAAAGCTGAAAAACACATAATTATGGTCCCACTGTACGGGTCAGATTTATTGGCACCCTTGGTAAATATGTACAAAGAAGCCTATGAAAATAAATCGGTATTGTTTACTCTTTTGATCTTTTTTTTTATCACAAAAATCTAACTGTTCTACAAGTAAAATAAGTGAAAGTGTGTGTGTGGAGGGGGGAATCACATTATGAAATAAATGTTTTTCTCTAATACACGTTGGTGACAGTTGTTGGCAACCATAGAAATTCTTATGAGTAAAATATCTCTGAAGTATATTCCCATTCATATTACCATTTTTTAGCACACCAGGGTGACTGCAAAGATGAAAATGTCTAGCCATGGCTTCCTGTTACAGGACTATAAATCTGAGGTAACACAAAGGACAAATTCACTTAATCATCCATCATAATGAGTAAAACCAAAGAATATAGTTCCGAAATGCAGAAAAAAAATATTGTTGAGCTTCACAAATTAGAAAGTGGCTGTAAGAAAACAGCTAAAGCATTGAAAATTCCCATTTCCATCATCAGGGAAATAATTAAGAGGTTCCAATCAACAGGAAATGTTACAAATCTGTCTGGAAGAGGACATGTGTCAATACTGTCTCAATGCAAAGCAAGGAGGATAGTTTGAGTGGCCAAAGACTCTCCATGGATCATAGCTGGAGAATTTCAGAAATTAGTCTTGGTATTTAAAAGCCTAAAAAAATATATAATAATACATATACATGTACAGTATGTGTGCGTGTGTCTGTGTCTTCCATTTAGCTGTTAGTCTGTATTCTGTCTAACTCCCAGCTGAATTTTTCAGTTACTGTATGTTGATGGTACACATTCTGCTGTCTTTCTCTATACAGTATTTCTTTTTTTTTTTTTTTTTTTGTTATCAACATTTTTTTTTTTTTTCACACATAACATAACATAACATCCAAAATATAACAAAACGAAACAACAGACATATACTCAATAGCTCAAAGTCAAGTCAAAAGGGAGGGAGAGAGGGAAGGACAATAAAAACACAAAACAAGTCACTCCTCCATACAATCACGTACATCAAAAAGAAAACACTGCCAAGCGTCAACGGTCGAAGGCTTGGCCCCACCGACTCGCGCTGTTGCACATTCACAAGTCACTATTTGCAGGAGGCTATGGATCCAATATGTTTTTCTACACATGTGTGGTGTAAACCAGTTCTGTATTATTGTCTTCTTCGCAGCTGTAAAACCAGCAAACAACATTCTCTTTTGCATTGAACTAATACAGAGACCTGAATCATCATTAAGAAGACACAAACTTGGGTTAACAGACCAATCAATACGCAGTAATGATGACAAAACCAGGTTTACATGTGTCCATAGACTGATGACGACAGGACATTCCCAAAACATATGCAGAAAAGTGCCTGATGATGCAGTGTTACATATATGGCAGTTCAAATTTGACTGTAGTTTCATTTTAAATCTTTTGTAAGGAGTTATGTATGCTCTATGAATGACTTTGAAGTGAATAAGACGATGAGCCAGATTTTTAGATGTTAAGCTGAGATTAGACCACACTCTCTCCCAGTCGACAGATAAATTAAGGTCAGATAATTCCCTATTCCAAATAGTTTTAATAGAAAGAGGTTTTGTAATGCAATCAATAATTTTAGTATATATTAAGGAAACAGATGGCCGACAAGCAGATGGTGCAATCCAGTCCCGCATAGGATGAGAGGAAATGGAAGAAGACCAAGGAACGCCATACGCTTTGAGAGCAGAACGCAACTGAAGAAAGACAAAATATGCGGAAACTGATAGACAAAATTTGGCCCTTAATGTCTGAAATGAACAGAGGCCCTGGTCATCATATATATCACCGCACGTGTTTACACCTAAAGAAGACCAAGAGGGTTGGACAAATGGACGATTTCCGCATACAAAATTAAAATTGTGCCATAAAGGTGTACTGTTACAAAATTTGAAGGGTCCTCCTATCCGACGTTCAACCGTTTTCCAGATTTTAATAGAGTTGGCCACAACCGGACCAAATTTATAATTATCCCCTTTTTTTCCTGTGCCAGTATATTGAATATCTTGAAGTCTATTTGGTTTAACCTTGTCAGCTTCAATCACTCTCCATGAAACTGTAGATTGAGGATCAACCCAATTGTGAAGAGCTTTAAGCTGGAACGACCAATAATATAATTCAAAATTTGGTACAGCCAGTCCTCCTGCGCTATTAGGATTTTGTAATGTGGTAAGTTTAATTCTGGGACATTTATCATTCCAGATAAACTTAGAAATTATGGAGTTGATCTCCTTAAAGTAACCTGGAGGGGGAGAAAGTGGTAGCATAGAGAAAAAAAATATAAATCGAGGCAACAAATTCATCTTAACAGTGGAGATTCTTCTTTGGAGAGAGACTTTAAGATTCTTCCATCTTTGAATGTTATTTTTGACCTTAACTAAAATGTTATTAAAATTGTCTCTGGCAATCTTATGAATGTTTTTATATATGGTAATGCCCAAATAGATGAAAGATTCCTTAATAGGGATAAATGAGGGAATAGAAAAATGTACTTTAACATTGTTAATTGGCATTAAAGCAGATTTGCTCCAATTTATTTTATATCCTGATAGGCTACTAAAATTATCAAATTCCTTAATTATACTAGAGACTGAAACATCAAAGTGGTCTAAATATAGAATATCATCAGCGTATAATGAAATACTATGATTATGATCATGAATCTTAATCGATACTTCAGATTTCCTGATGGCTTGCGCTAAGGGTTCAAGAGATAGACAAAACAATAAGGGGGAAAGCGGACACCCCTGCCTCGTTCCCCGCTGTAAAGGGAATGAGGGGGAAATAATATTACCAGTTATGACTGATGCTGCAGGTGAGTGGTATAATGTCTTAATCATAGAAATGAAGTGTTCACTGAAGCCGAAACATTGCAGAACTGCCCACATATAATTCCACTCTAGCCTATCAAAGGCTTTGTGAAAAGACCGCACAAGGTGTTGGGTGGGAGTCCGCAAAGTCAAGAATATGAAGGAGTCGACGCATATTGTCAGACGCATTGCGCCCCTTGATGAAACCAGTTTGGTCCTCCTTGATCAGACTGTGAATTACCTTCTCCATACGAGAAGCAAAAACTTTAGCATAGATTTTTACATCACATGGGATAAGCGAAATCAGTCTGTAGCTGGAACAATCTAATGGATCTTTCCCTTTTTTAAGAAGTAATGAAATCAGTGATGTTTTTTTATCTCTGTGAAATGCCCCATGTTCAATTGCAAACTTAAATGAGTTAAGCATAAGTATCCCTACCAAATCCCAAATTTCTAAAATATAATTCAGGGGGGAGACCATCTAGACCCGGCGATTTGCCCTTTTGAAGGCTTTTTAAAGAGACGTGGAGTTCCTCCAAACTTAATGGGGCCTCCAAAGATTCTTTATCAATCTGTGAGATCTGAGGCAGTTCCAATTTATCTAGATACTGCTTACAAATTCGTTCATCAAAATCTGTTTCGGCTTTATACAGATTTGTGTAAAAACCTTTAAATATGTCATTAATTGCCACAGGGTTCGTGGTGACCTGATCATCCGATGATTTTATTGCGCTAATATATGCCTTAGATTCGCATTCTTTCAACCTAAGGGCCAATAAATGACTAGGTCTCTCTGATTCATTTTGTCTAGTCCTATGTAAAATAAATTCCGCCTTTGAGTGTGAAAGTAAATCATATTCTTCTTTTAAAGAGGACAGCTGTGTAGCCTGTTGCTCAGTAAAACGTTGTTTTTGTAGGTTTTGTAATGATTGGATTTTATTTTCTAATTGTGTAAACTGGTGAGTTTTCGCTTTGGCGAGAGTAGAAGAGAAAGATATACAGAATCCTCGTATAGCACACTTAGTCGTTTCCCACAGTATTTGAGGATCCACATCAGAGGGCATATTAATTTCAAGAAATTCCTTAATATATTCTTTTAGAGAAGTAATGAAAGTCTGATTACTTAATAATGATATGTTAAAGCGCCATCTAGGGGACTTGGCTTTAACATCGAAAAGAGGAACACTGCACAACATAGCAGAATGATCAGATAATAAAATTGGTAATATAGAGATGGAGGAATTAGACGAAATTAAAGATGGGCTGAGAAATATGTAGTCTATCCTAGAGAAAGTCTTGTGTCTATTAGAAAAAAAAGTGAAGTCCTTAGCTTTAGTATTCTGAATTCTCCATAGATCGATTAAGTTGAGCTCAGTGATCAATTTATTCAATAATTTAGAGGATGGATTGGCTGTTGTATCAGATTGAGATTTGTCTAAAGCAGGATTAATGACAGCATTAAAATCACCACCCACCACTAGAGGGCAATCAATCTCCTCAAGTAAAGTTTTGGAAATCTGTGTAAGGAATGCACTGTCTGTCTCATTCGGACCATAAATAGAGACCAATGCTAACCTATTATTATATATTTTGCATCGGATAAAAACAAATCTACCCTTCTCATCACTACCAAGGTGTTCAATCGTTAAATTTAACTTTAATTAAAAATTTAACTGTTAACAAGGATAAGCACCCCCTTAGTTTTATTTTGAGCGCTAGAAAAAGCTGCTAATTTGTAATATTTATTCTGGAAACGTGCCACGTTTTCGTGCCAGATTGTTTTAAATGTGTCTCTTGAATTAGGGCACAGGAAATAGATTTACGGTGTAAATATTCTAACACACGGGTTCGTTTAACAGCAGAATTTAAACCATTCACATTCAGTGATAAAATATTTAGAGTATGCATTGAATATTCATAATCCCAAGATTGTACTCAATAAATGAAAAAAAAAAACAGAAGCACTTCCATTCTATAAATAACACGTAAACGCTGATGTGCATTTTAGATACCAAACCACCTAGATAAAAAACCCTTTAGAAATAAGGTAAAATACATAAAAGTATAAATGTCTGCTGTAAAAAAAAAAACAACAACATAAAAATATGAACAACCCACAACCATAAACAAAGAACAACTCAGACCGCACATTACCGAGAACATAGGTCTGACTGAGCAACAAAAAACAGTGATAATTTGTGACCGATCCACTCCAACGCAAGACATGTCTCCCGAAAGGCTCACGCAGCCAAAAAAATATTTTTTTATTAATTAAACCTACTCTCCATTAGTCCCTTCCAAAAAAGAAAAAAAGGGGAGTGTCAGTCTTACCAGTAAAGAGATCGTTGTACCAGATAAATAAGGACAATATCCCAGTAGGAGAGAAGAAAACGCAAACAATAGGTTTAGCAAGCGTCCATGCTCATCCTGCTATCATCCCCTTCTGGGCAGCTAGGACCAAGACCATCCCGGCCGTCACGCCCCTCCCGTCGAACTGGAGAAACAGTGGCCGCTGCTCCCCCGTCGCCCCCCCGCAGAGCTGCGGCATACGACTTCTGCTGAGACATGGAGCTTCTCTGTTCCCCTTTGTGCCGTAGCTTAATTACCGCCGGATAGATGAGGAAGGGCTGGAGACCAAGCGCTGTCATCTTCTTCAAAACCGGACCAAATGCCTTTCTCCTGATCGCTGTAGCCAGACTAAAGTCAGGAAAAAATAGCAGTGTGACATTGCTCTGTGAACATTTCACGGGATAAGCCTGCCGAGCACCTTTTAGGATATCTGATCTGTCATGCCATCTCAGTACATGGAAGATGAGAGTGCGTGGCTGATCGGAGCCCCTCCCTCCGTCATAGACGCGATGCGCCCGATCAATCTCAATGTCACGGCCCCTCAAGGAAGGAATCCACTTGGAAAGATTAGCTCTGAGGAAACCAGCCGCATCGTTACCCTCCATCCCTTCTGGGAGCCCCACCAGTCTTACATTGTTCCTCCTACACCTGTCCTCCATATCTGTCATCTTCTCGGTGAGTCGCTTTACGTCCGTGACTGTTCTCTTATCTTCACGCGCCGCTGCCTGAACAGAATCAACGCGGTCACGTGTCTGCTTCGCCATGGTAACTATGGCCTCAAACTCCTCTCTTAGCTCTTTAACAGACTCGTTGGTCGCTTGTATGTCCTCACGCAGTCCGCGCAATGCTGGAATCAGCACCGAGTCCATAGCATCTCTCACTGCCGAATTCACAACCGAATTCAAAGTGCTTTGGTGTTCTTTAAATGCTAGTTCAATGCGGTTAGCAATAGCATCGTCGAGGTCTTCACTGGAGATGGCTGAATCTCTGAATTTTTTCTTCATTGGCGATTGCACAATCTCTCTTTTCCGATCCCCTTTGTCTGCTTTAGCACTCATGATGGGTCCAATGCAGAGTGGTTTAAATTTTACTGACAGGATCGTAAAATATGTGGCAAAGTGAGCGGAGCAAAAGACTAAGTCAAGTCAAGTCAAGTCACCTTTATTTATATAGCGCTTTTAACAATACAGATTGTGTCAAAGCACTTAACAGTATCAAGTTGGAGGATAGAGTGTCAGTAATGTATAATAATAAGATTAAACACTCAATTTTCAGTTAAGGGCATTTCATTATTGAATTCGGAGATGTCATTGTCTAGCTAAGTTTAGTTTAAATAGTATCTGTGAAATCAAATTTACGATAATCGCTAGAAATTAAGTGTCCCCAACTGAGCAAGCCAGAGGCGACAGCGGCAAGGAACCAAAACTCCCTCTGAGACAGAATGGAGAAAAAAAAAAAACTAAGCCTGCATCGCCATCGAAGGGTCACGTGATCCTCTCTTTCTCTATATTTCAACGACATTCATCAAATCAATTGTCAGTTTTGCAAGAACTCCAAAACTAAAATTTCTTCCAGAAGGATCCCAAATGATTATGACACAAAGATGAATCTACACTAATGTATCTTCCACTGTTTTCCGACCCAACACTTCTGGTTACAAAAACAATGACAGTCATCCTCCGCGAGGAGCTCTGTGAGTTATGACTGTTCTCTATAGTATGCTGACAATGTTGCACTAAAGCAATTACCATTGTTATTGCATAAGGCCACTGGGGAGGGTTTGAAGATATGCAGTAGTTGGATAAGACTGGGAACTTATGTGCCGGCTCCTCAGGCGACATTCACAAATCTCTCTCTCTATCTTGTTCCCGCCATCTGCTAGGTGCTCGTCATAATGTTGCAACAGTTTTGTTACATAATCACGTCATATCATGCCTGAACCATTTACAACTACTGTTCTTACTGTTCTAGAAGGAAGTGTGGCTCAGGGTATAGAAAGGTATCTCAGAAAGAGAAGGAAAGTTAATTTTGGATGAATAGATGAGGATGAGTAAGAGATAGCAAATCTGAATGTATATCATAAAATTGTGATATTTTATCACAAAAAATAAAATGTTTTCTAATATATAAAACTAATTCTGCACCTCAAATTGTGGGGAACTTTTAGTGACTCTTTTGGCAGGTTAGGTCCATACATTTATATTTACATTTCAATTTCAATTTACATTTACATTTATTAATTTAACAGATGCTATTATCCAAAGCATCTTACAAATAGGATATACCAGTAGGTGAGGTCAAGTACTGTAACTGTCAAAATGAGTCATTCACTGAATCATTCATTGAAGTGATTTGTACAAAATGTTGATTAGTTTAGGAACAAAACAAGTGACTGCCTTTGTGAGTGAGTCACTGAATAATTAACTTCACCAATTTGTTAAAAATACTGATTTATTTAGGAAAGAAACACCACTATGCTGTGTTTGCATGGAGATAAGCATACAGCGATTCTGCAAAACATCATATTTTACAACACAGAGGGTAAGAAAATGCTGAATTTCTGTCTTGATGAAGCCTTTTAAAAACCTTGACCTGATTTGCTTTGTAAGTTGTTGTGCAATTGGTCTAGTTTTAACGCAATTAAACATTTTGTGTTCCACATGGCGAAACTTATACTTATGGGGTCAAGCAGACATCAGTTTATAACTTTCTGTATCAAAGATCAAGTCAAGACAAGAAGTATTTAGAAATCATGCTATTATATATTTAGTATGCTTTTGCCCAATCTTTTAGTGAAAGAAGCAAATCCCAGATCTGCATGGTTACCTTATTCTGGGCTGTGTGGAAAGATGATCCAGTGGCTGTTTTACTAACACATCCTGTTGTGTCAGCAGAGTTACCCTCTCACAAGAGTGTGTATATAAGAACAGAACTGGGTCAAACAACACTGATACAACACAGGCCCAAAGATGAGAGGGAGATAAACTTCTGTAATAAACAGAGACAGACAGATATAATCACAGACACACATGCAGACACAGACTGTGTTTGAAATCCCTTTTAGTTGTTTCGTATGCATGTACAAGGGACCAAAAAGTAAAAGAATTAAGACACATTAAGTATAAATATCATTATTATATGACAAAATATCAAAGTAAGTGGAATCTATGTTAAATTAGGGTATCATAGGCACACTTTTCAAGATAAACAACTGTTGAAACCGGCCTACTGTTCAAAATGATGATAAAGTATTTGGATACTTTGGATAAAGTATTTGGATAAAGTAATTGGATAATTTGTTCTACTAATACAGCAAAAGTGGTTAAAGTAAAAAGTAAAGTTAAAAAGTAAAAAGTAATTAGTTAAAAGTAATTGTAAAATGTATTCATTCTAGTTAGTTCTGAGAAGTTTTAATATATTTTTTTTTGCAGATGATACTGAGAACATAAAGTCGTCATTAAAAAAAAAATAGTGTAAAAAATATAATTGCACAGTTTTTGTTGTATTTGCAACATTGTATCTTGCAGTGTGACTTTAAATCTCATAATTCCAACTTTATACATAACACAATTTGATTATTTCTTATTTTAAAACATATTAGGTAATTATTATTTTTTTTGTATGAGTATATAGAAGAGCGATCAGGGAGATGTGGGAAGGGTTTGTCACCACAGCAGCTCTGTGGTTCAACAGTCCTCAATTTAATCCTGTTAGAGCTTTTCAAAACTGCTGCGTCCACTCAGATGAGCAGATAGAAGCCCGACGGCCTTTGTGTGTAAATTCCACCTGTAAGGGAGTGTAAGACAGAGAAAACACAATCACACAATGATTCTTCCTCCCCTGGCCCCTCTTATTGTCCATTTAAATGAGCTAAATCTATTCTCGGGATGGTGGGGTTGGTACTCCATCAAGAAATCATCAACACTGTAAAAATTATTGTAATTTTAATGGTAACTGTAAAAATGCAATGGTAAAAAGTTGATAAAAACAAGTCTTCTTATAACTGAAAGTGAAAAACCGTAAATTAGCATTCCCAGAAATAAAACAAAAGCTCACATTTGATAGTTTTTCACTGAAATAATGGTTTCTTCTTAGTTTCTTTTCTTATCTATTATATGCATTAGGGTTCTTTTGCCATATCATGATGTTAAATTCATGTTTATTGAATTATTTTAGTGTCATGTTTGGAAAAGTTTGAAAAAGTTACTTGTGATGTACTTTGATTAATTATGTGGCTTTTTTCTTACCATCTGTGTTTTTAATGTAGTTATCAGTGAAAGGGCACAAAACAGATTATTGGAAAAGATTTATGGAAAATTGAAGTTCAAGCCGTAAAACTTAAAATGTTGCCACAGACCGGTATATTTGGTATTAAAGGTCTGGTAACCACAGCTAACAGTTTTTTTTTCTTCTTTTTATTCTCAGTGTATTTACTCAGTTTTGGGGTGGTCCCAGAGACTCTAATGATGTATGTGAAAGTTAACTTTTTATTTTCATTTCAAATTCTTAAAAAAATTTCCTCTGATGCTGTCAAACTCATCTATATAGGTTGTTTGAGCAGAATAACCATTTTATCCTCTTCCATAACCTATTTCTGTCAGTTGATTTAGTTTGAAGAGACATCCTGTCCAAACAGCCAAAGGAGATGAAACAACCTTTCAATACGTACAAATTGAAATCGACTATATAGCAAAGAAACATCCCGGGTGATTCGAACAACCCTTAACAAGTTTATGCCCTGTGTCAAAAGAAATATACAATCCTTTTCGCTTGCTATCAGATTACTCTCCTTGAAAGGACAGCTGTTTCCATGAGGGAATGATGCAGTGCGTGGCTTGAGCTCTCAGATATAACAGCATATTGTGTATTGGATTTCCACACAGTTGGCTGTTGCAGGGATTCCCGGAATCTGAGCGAGTAGCATTACAGGAGCCATGTGTCATTATTCCCGTGACCAAAAACTGGGCTTTAGCCCCATGGAAGCCTGACAGCCTGTAATGGATGGCACAATAGATGAAGTGTTACTTCAGTTCATTTCACAACAACATGAACTTGATTGAGGTACACTGAATAATGGGTCGATGTCAGCAATATTCAATTCCTGGGAATGTTTATTGGCAAATTTATTAACAATCAAAGCCCTGCTTAGTGGTTTTGTGGGCAGTACTTTGTAAGAATGATGTAACTTTATCAAAATGTAAGACTTCCAACCTAAATATTCTTAAATAATAATAATAATAACTTACAACAGTTTTAAAATTACATTAATTACAGACAGAGTTAAATAATCATTGTGTGAAAATTTTGGGTCTTTTTAATTAAATTGTGTATATTTAGTTTATATGAAATGTTAACTTTGAAATTAGCCTTAGCTAGACAATAAAAAAATAAATAAATAAAAAACACTGATTTCTGAAATGCATGGATTGTATATTCCCTGTTGGACAAAATAAGTAAACTAGTGAGTGTAAGTGTGACAAGTGTGTTTTAAGGGAGTATATTTTAAGGGAGTATATTATCCAAAAGTGCCTAGCCGACATAAATAAACACCCATTTACTGTATGCCATAAAGTCACAAATTCTTCCACACATATTTAGTATATAGTTTATGTCCATATGACACATATAGTATGTGTTAGAATGATGACTATTGGCATTGGCACCCATTCCCTGGTCAGCATTGAGCAATTCATCAGGCTTGTCACACATTTTGAGGGCAATCGTAATGAATGGCAAAGCTAAATCCAGGGAACACACTGATTTATAATTGAAAAGTCACATTTGTCCCCGTCTCTGGAGTTTAAAGTAACAAATTAGCTCTAAATATGAAATGCATGACCTGAATTCGCAAAACTAAAATAGACTTGACCTCGTTGATGCGTCAGACAGGTCCATAAACAAAGTAATTTTAAACTCATTATGTTGTGTGTATACAGGAAAGCCCAGCTCTGTTTATGTACTCTAACAATGTTCAAATATAGGTGTAATATATGTGTGCGTTCACGTGTGTCTGAGTGCAATGTGAGCTGTACTGCATGTACAGTTCTGGCTGGTGAGCGCAACATTTCGCACTCTGCCATTAATCAGCCTGTGTGTCAAGTTCGACAGATGTGTCCTAACTTAGCAAGCTACGCTGCTTCCTCTGCTTACAAGAAGGCAGCCAGCCCCTTTCTCCTAGTCCTTTCAAATGGTATGTATATCAGACACAGATTCAGATACAACGCACTGCATTGATAAAGCACACATATATCATTCACTTATACACATTCATCCCTCGCTTGTCTGTCATGTTATAGTATGTGGGGTGTTTTTAAAGGAAATATTTGTTTTTTTTATTTCCATAATCCTTATCACTTTCTGTTTTTCTCTAATGATAATACATTTAACTCAATGCCACTGTGTAGTTGTTGTTTCCAGTATTTGCCATTGCTAGGTGGTTGCTAGGGTTTGTAAAGTAGTCATTGTAATTGCATTGTAATCGCACCTTGGTCTATATGTCTGTTGTTTTTTGTGTGTTTTTTTTTTTTTTTCTTTTGTGCATTGAAAAAATGTCCATAGTCTATCATCAAAAAGTGTAGAGGTTTATGAATCACAGCTTACACGAAAGTCAAACCAAGCTGCTCTCTGTTGGTCAACACAGCAAATCTTTTCCTATTCCTATTGAAATGACTGGATTTTTGATTACAAAATTTGACTAATCTCGGTAAATGTAGTCACATCTTTAGAAAAGTGATTAAATCAAATACTGATTATGATTTTAAAAAAAAATCCTGAATACATTGGTGCTTATACAAATATCCTGTAGAACTGAAATCAAAACAAGATATGAAAATGGCATTACAATTAAAAATTCTGATTTATCTATGCATTGGCAAAGAATATTGAAAAAAAAAATTAAATAGTGGTTTTGTCAATATTAAAATATTGGCAAAACCAATGACAAAAGACGGAGACTCAAAATTATTTTAGAAAAGCATACAAATCTTTTTATAAAGACTTGGGGTAGTGATGCAAACATCTTTCTACCTGAACCTACCACAACAAATGTGCAAATGACATTACTGAGGCTCACATACAGTATTTTCTCAGAATATATACAGAATATATGGAATATCAAGGAATTTTAAAGAAACAATTAGATCAATTGGACCCCCTTTAATGCATTCTAGAGTCAATACTGGACCCTAACTCAAGTATAGGCAATAGTAATAGTGAAGGTTGACTTAAAACACACCCCAACACTTCTCTTATTGGAAAACTCCTTATACAACTGACAAAAATCCCCGAGAATTATCTGTGGAGCAGTTGTCTGAAGCCTCACTTAACTAGAAACTGATAATGCAATGCAGTGTGACTATACTACATACTAACAACAGGCCTTGTGCATGTGCAGTTTAATTCATAACACATGTAGACTGTGATTATACTGTTTTTTCACTTCGCTTGGACCGAGTTAGGTGACGCATGGTGAATGAGTTTAATAAAACAAAGGGAAAAAAAAGCTCCCCTCCATTTACGTCGATTTCTAACCACTGTTTCTGTGTGAGTTCGAACCACAGACGCTTAGCATAATGCTAACGAGGTGTCGACTGAGGACTTCAAGGAATTATTATGAGTATACCACAAAAGCCTGACCACAAAAAAACGCTGATTTGGCAGTGAATGAAAGGGGAACTACATCACTCAGCTAAGCCGCCTGTATGCAGGTCTTTAAGGAGGAAATGTCTTTATCACTAATTAGCAAATAACAGCACCGCAGCACCATGGACAGCAGTTTCTGGTGTCCTAGTAACCAGTGCCGTAATACAAATTACAGTCGAGGTAAAGGTAGGAAGTGACTAACAAATTTTCCCAGCAGGCAGTAGAGTGTTGCCAGCATGTATGAGTGACTCAGGTGTAGTGCATTTGTTTCTCAGTGTAAAATACCCTCTGATGTGACTTTTAACCATTCAAGAGTGCAATGTTACATCCATCATTTGACCTTTTCTTATACTGCAATGGCCATCCTTTTTATGTTATTGTGTTTATTATTTACGGCAGCATAAATTCAACTTGCGTAATTATATTATTTTAATATAAAGATTTAATAATGCATGCATCAAAGGGTAAAAAACAAAACAATTAAATAAACTAAAATGATAATAGAATTAAAATAAAATAAGAATTAAAATAAAGAAATTAAATAGAACATTTTATTTATTTAAAAATAGAATTAAAATAAATAAAATAATATTAAAATAAAATAATATATATGAATGTATTTAACTGTAAATTTTTCTGTGGTTATACATATACTGTATGCGTCCATGTGTACATGTTCATTCAAATATGACATTTTTTAATCATTTATTTTACATCCTTTATTTTATATATTTTTCACATATTAGTTTACTATGTTTACTGCAATTAAAGGAAAATATAGTATAGTTTAAATCTATTTTAAATGCAAGTATCTTAACTTTAGAGTGCTTTATATAATTGCATAATGACTTCTATTGTCTATGAATTATTATTAATTAATTATGACTTCTGATGCCTTTGAATTATGGTTAAAGAGAACTGACGAATGTACTGACAATCCTTTATCTAAATATTTATAAAATATATTTTAATGTAATTTCTATTGAAACTTGTTTATATTTGTATTTACACATTTTCATGATAATAAAGTTGCAATTTAGTACATTTAAAATATATTACCTTTAAATGTGATATTGAATAGTGTGATTTCCAACCTGATCTCACAGAATTCCGTGTAATGATTTCATATGCTAGTCAACAAATAGCTTAATGATGTTAAATGTACTTTAAAGTAATACTTTTAATTTGACATTGCAATGTGCACTTTTTAAGTATACTACGTGATTGTGTCAAGAAAACATAGTCATGAAAGTGTAAATATCTTAAAAAAAACACTGAAGTGGCCTTTCATTTCATTTAGATTCTATTACCAGCAAGTACTATTTTTTATAATATATTTTTAAGAGTTGATGTACACTACAAGTGCACATACAATAAAATCAAGAACTTGTGAATACAGATTGAATAAAATCTGAAAAGAATACTGATTGTGAATAAAATCAAGAACGTGTGAATACAGATTTGTAAGAATTGATATGAAATTGTCCTGTGTGTATAGTTTCAAACAGCTCCAAATGTTCTGATCAGTCAAAATCAGACAGAACAGAATGAATAAGCTATTGCGTCAAATTGCATTAATTCTGATAAAAAAGTGTTATTTAAACTAAGCATACACAACATGAATATAACATTGTTTATGACAGCATGTTGCAAATTTCAAGCAGTGAGCCACAAAATTGAAGTCTATGGTTATTCTGCCTCAAGCTTCGGCTAAACAATGTAACTTCTGATGCTGAAAATGAAAGCACGACACTTTGTGTAGTTGCGGAGTGTGTGTGTACGCAAGTGTGTTCACTCAACCCATAACCCATCTATTAAAACATGCACTAATGAAACCAGAGAATGACTTTAGCAAACTAAGGGCCAAACACGCCAAAGTTAATAGGCCATCAGTCAACTTGTACAGCTTTATTGCTCTTGGATTGTCAGTAGTTGTGTGTGGTATTTGTGCATATATGCGAGACATTGGCTCTGTTGCACATTTGCATGCCCTGCTGAGTGTGTACCCAACACTTTGTGGAGATATACAGCAGCACCTGGGTATTTTTGTGCCTTTTATCAACCAATAATTGGTTTCTCTCAGCTAACCTGACACCATGGCATCATTACTCCTTACTTCCACAGTGTTTCTGTTTCCTGTTAGCATGTAACAGTAGCTCACGACCCTGCTTGATCAAAAAGAGACCTCGACATTAAAAGGCAAAAAAACTGTAAACCCAAACCACATGTGAGGCCTTGGGTTTCACCCCAATCCTCTCCTCTTCTCTTTGGCTTTGTCTCTCACATGCCCCTTTAGAAAAATGCTGAGGGCTGCAGGGTCAGCAAATTCATTGCAGTGGAGGTGCTGCTAGCGACCACGACCTGTTTGATCTCAGCACCCGGCTTGTCTCTAATAAATTAACCAGCAATCAAGGCTATTTACTTTGGTTGGAGGCTATTTGAGCAGAGATTGTTAAACGGCCCAGTTGTGTCGTTTACGGGGGAAGTGAGAGCTTTTCCCTTCATTTAGGAGAATTCCACTGCTTTATTAAATAAAGGGAGCTTTGCAGGGGGGCTCCACTCAGGGTTCCCAATTCTGTGTTCCCGCTTGACAAAAGCCAGAGAAGAAAAGCATATTGTGTTTTATATGTATATTGTGGAAGGAAAGGGTTGTAATACTTCAAAGGAGTTGCGTTAAAGGTAAATGGGCAAGTACTTATTGCAAACAGAAGCCATCATGTAGCGGTCAGCCAAGAGTGCAAATAAATTCCTGAAGCCTCATATGAATTATACAAACCAGTGTTTGTACAATGAAATTACTTTTGACCTATTAACATACCACCAAATTTATATATTATAGTATATGATATTATATATTATGTAATTGTTATCTAATTATATTTTATTATATGTTGTATACATTACAATACATCATTGCATTTGTATAAGTGTCCAAAAAATTACATCCATTTTGCACTTAAGTAAATTTGCTATTGAAGTAGTTTAAACTTAAACTTAAAACTTTCATTTTAAAAGTATGGTAATATTGTACTTCTTTTTCACAGGGGAAAACAGGCTGGAACTCGTCACACACGTCACTAAAGACACAAAATCTTTAAAAGCTGCTGCACTCTACTAGAATGGGGGTCAACTTAAGCTTCAAGAGAAGAGATTACATATACTTCAGTAACTTCTACTGACTGTTATACTAGTGTGGTCAGATTATAAGATTCTGTTATATAACATTGATTACACATGACCTAAAATGACCTCTTAGCCATGAAACGTTTGAGTTGGAGAGACATCTTTAGGCCCTTTGGCTCTCAAAGTCAACAAATACATACATATTCAAGGATAAAGTATAATGTCAGCGGGTCTTTATACTGTAAACCAATTCAGGGCAAGGAGTTTATTTTGTGATAATGATTGGCTGATTACCTACCAAATATATAAATAAATAGACATTAAATATTGATTTAAGTGGGAAAAAGACCACAACTGTATGTGCTGGAATTTTGTTTTAGACAGTATTGCTCATATTGTTTTAAAATCAGGTCTAAATCTTCTTATGGGCTTTGCAGCTGGCACAGTATTCAGTATTCATTGTTTTACATCGAGCTTTACATCAAGCTACACCTATAAAACATCTTCTATTGCTACTTTAAAGTAGCCTTACAAAAAAAATTTACAACAAAGTGATGTAATTTACAGTCAACAGATGATCATCGTTAAGAGCTGTTCAATTAAACAGTTCACTGAAAGCTGGAATACTATGAAAATTTCAGGTATAGTCATAAAGGGGCTGTCTCTTTAAATTAGACTATTTTCAGTTGTCAATGAGCCTCAATTAGAGACCTGTCCAACACAACCTCCAGTTATACCTGAGGAAACTTTGGCACAGAATGAGACACTGAGGCCCACAGCCTTACTGTAAATTACCCAATACCACCGGAGGAATGTCGGTAGTAAAAATTCCAGAAAGCAGCTGGAATGATGAGAGAGCTAATATGACTTGGCCATATGTGGCCAAGATGGGAAAAGAAGCATTCTGCTTTCACAAGCCCAAGGAAGGAGACTCTGTTCTGAATCCCCTCGCTGCTGTTCAATATCAGAGCCCTTTGTCCTTCTTAAAGGATCTTTTCCTCCTTTGCTGTCATGGTTATTCACTCTCATTGTGCTGGAAAGGTTTCAGGAATAGGTCAACGTACTTATATGGTGATACTTTTGCAGTCAAGAGCTTTGGAGAGGATTTTGCTGGAAGTGTGAGAATACTTTGTGCTTAAAAACCAGGGATTTCAAAAGTGCTACATGTGCTGTATGCTTTTCATCTAAATCTGCTCTTTACAGTGGCCTGTTGGCCTGTGAGGTTTTTAAAAGATATGTTAGCTTCCAATTTCTGTGTTTATCCTATAATAAGAGATTTTCCACACAAGTGTGTAAATGTTATGGAAGACTAACAACTACATACAAGAGTTTAAGGTTTAAATTAAAACCCATGAGGTTTCAAGAGAAGTAATAATGAGCACTCTTTGAAAAAAAACAATTATGAAAAAAAGTAACTGAATGACCATTTTGACAGTTTGATATCCATACATTACTATGCTCGCACAGCTAATCTCAGCATGCATCTCATCAAATATACAATCTTAATAAGTAATTGATCATTTGCACAACAGTCATTTAGAAATAGTTTTCAGAAGAAAAAAAACAATTATTTTTAGATGGTGAACCTGTGTGGGATGCATTGGCATAGGATGTGTGTGCAGTGAAATTGTGCAAACAATCCTAAACAGATAATAAAATTATGCACAATTGTATCCACAATTGAAGTGATCTTGCCATTTTATTTAGTTTTCCTGCATAATATTATACATTCACATCAAATGAATAGAAAATGTACACTACAAAAATATTTTCTTAATGAGTAATTTTGTCTTGTTTTACACAAAAAATGTAAAAATACCCAGTTAAAAATATGATCCTTAAAACATGGCAAAGCGCAGGGCCCGGTGCGACCGCACCAGTTGCACCGACCAAAGGACGGCCCTGTTTCACAAAATCTCACTTTTTCAAAATATTTCTTACTTTAAAGATATTTTGATATTTTTAATGGTAAAAAATACTGATAAAACACTCAAATGATAAGTATTTCACTTTAGTTTCAGATACAAAAATTGGCTAAAAAGTAATTTACTGTTGACTTTTTAGACTTTCTGTTGTGGCCATCCTACAGTAACGCTGCCATCAAGTTTTTCATCCGAAATTATAAAAGACACGTGTTTACCTAGACTAACCCCCATTTCCATCCTGTGATCCTGTGCACCTTCTCATTACATGCTTTATAACAGTCTGTGTAATGTCAACCCACTTGTCGGCCTTCAATGGTTTAGATGACCGTGTCACTGCAACTCTAACACTCTGTTTGGGGAGGGTAAACAGGAGTACAGTCTTGACACGGCTGGATTAACACTGGGACGGGACCTTTGGGGAGGAGGACCGGTCAACCAACAGAGGAGGAGAGGAAGTAGACTCAACATGACTAGAGCGAGGGGTAATTAGAGTCATAAATATTAACCCACACAGACACATACACATACAGAGCCACACACTTTTGCCAGCAAAGAATTATTTTCCTTTTTTAGTTTTTTTTTGTAAAATATATATAAATATCCCTAAAATAACAAATATATAGGTGAAGCAAAACAGCATAAGAAAGTAGCTAAATGCAAGGTATATTCAAAAACATGTTTATTCTTCTTTTAACCCATAGACATTCTGAACTCTATTGGGGTTAGACAACACGTTTCAGGACCTACTCATAGTCGAAATCATACTCTAGATTTAATACTGTCACATGGAATTGATGTTAATGGTGTTGAAATTCTGCAGCAAAGCGATGATATATCAGATCATTATCTAGTCTTGTGTAAACTCCATATAGTTAAAGCTGTAAATTCAACTCCTTCTTACAAATATGGTAGAACCATCACTTCTACCACAAAAGACTGCTTTGTAAGTAATCTTCCTGATTTATCTCAATTCCTTAGCATATCCAACAGCTCAGAACAACTTGATGATGTAACAGAAATTATGAACTCTCTCTTTTCTAGCACTTTAGATACGGTTGCTCCTTTACGCTTAAGGAAGATTAAGGAAAAGAGTCCAACACCGTGGTATAATGAGCACACTCGCACTCTAAAGAGAGTAGCCCGGAAAATGGAGCGCAGCTGGAGGAAAACAAAACTAGAGGTATTTCGTTTAGCTTGGCGGGAAAGTACTCTATCCTACAGAAAAGCTTTAAAAACTGCTAGATCTGATTACTTTTCATCTCTTTTAGAACAAAACAAACATAACCCCAGGTATTTATTCAATACAGTGGCAAAATTAACAAAAAATAAAGCATCAACAGGTGTTGACATTTCCCAACAGCACAGCAGTAATGACTTTATGAACTATTTTACTTCCAAAATTGATACTATTAGAGATCAAATTGTAACCATGCAGCCATCACCTACAGTATCGCATCAAATAGTGCACTATAGATCCCCTGAGGAACAATTCCACTCATTCTCTACTATAGGAGAGGAAGAATTGTATAAACTTGTTAAATCATCTAAACCAACAACATGTATGTTAGACCCTATTCCATCTAAACTACTAAAAGAGGTGCTTCCAGAAGTCATAGATCCTCTTTTGGCTATTATTAATTCGTCATTGTCATTAGGATATGTCCCCAAAAACTTTAAATTGGCTGTTATTAAGCCTCTCATTAAAAAAACACAACTTGACCCCAAAGATCTAGTTAATTACAGACCGATCTCGAATCTCCCTTTTTTGTCAAAGATATTAGAAAAGGTTGTATCCTCACAATTACATTCCTTCTTAGAGAAAAATGATATCTGTGAGGATTTCCAGTCAGGATTTAGACCGTATCATAGTACTGAGACTGCTCTCATTAGAGTTACAAATGACCTGCTCTTATCATCTGATCGTGGTTGTATCTCTCTATTAGTTCTACTGGATCTTAGCGCTGCGTTCGACACTATCGATCACAACATTCTTTTGAATAGACTAGAAAACTTTGTTGGCATTAGTGGAAGTGCATTAGCATGGTTCAAATCGTACTTATCTGACCGCCATCAATTCGTAGCAGTGAATGACGAGGTATCATATCACTCACAAGTGCAGTATGGAGTTCCTCAAGGCTCAGTACTAGGGCCGTTACTTTTCACGCTTTATATGTTACCCTTGGGAAATATCATTAGGAAACACGGGGTTAGCTTTCACTGTTATGCTGATGATACTCAGCTCTATATTTCTTCACGGCCTGGTGAAACACACCAAATTGAGAAACTTATGGAATGCATAGTCGATATAAAAAACTGGATGACGAGTAATTTCTTACTGCTAAATTCTGAAAAAACAGAGGTGTTAATTATCGGACCTAAAACCCCCACAAGTAATAACCTAGAACACTCTCTAACACTTGATAGCTGCTCTGTAAATTCTTCGTCATCAGTCAGGAACCTAGGTGTGCTATTTAATAGTAATCTCTCCTTTGACAGCCACGTTTCTAGCATTTGTAAAACTGCATTTTTTCATCTTAAAAATATATCTAAACTGAGACCTATGCTCTCAATGTCAAATGCAGAAACATTAATTCATGCGTTTATGACCTCAAGGTTAGATTATTGTAATGCTTTATTGGGTGGTTGTTCTGCACGCTTAATAAACAAATTACAGATGGTTCAAAATGCAGCAGCTAGAGTTCTTACTAGAACCAGGAAGTATGAGCACATTAGCCCGGTTCTGTCAACACTGCACTGGCTCCCTACTAAACATCGTATAGATTTTAAAATCTTGTTAATTACTTTATAAAGCCCTAAATGGTTTAGCTCCTCAGTACTTGAGCGAGCTCTTATCGCATTATAGTCCTTCACGTCCGCTGCGTTCTCAAAACTCTGGCCATTTGATAATACCTAGAATATCAAAATCAACTGCGGGCGGCAGATCTTTTTCCTATTTAGCGCCCAGAACTCTGGAACAATCTACCAAACACTGTTCGGGAGGCAGACACACTCTGTCAGTTTAAATCTAGATTAAAGACCCATCTCTTTAACCTGGCGTACACATAACACACTAATACACTTCTATTATTCAAATCCGTTAAAGGATTGTTAGGCTGCATTAATTAGATCAACCGGAACCGGGAACACTTCCCATAACACATGATGTACTTGTTACATCGTAAAAAGATTGACATCTACGCTAATATTAGTCTGTTTGTTTCTTATTCCGAGGTCACTGCATTCACCAGATCAGATGGTGGATCAGCACCTAGAGACGACCTCTACAGCCCTGAACGTCAGCGGAGACAGGACACCTAGATGAGCCCCAGAGACAGACCCCCAGTGAGGACCCCGTCACCTAGACAGCCATCAGGACAAGATCTCGGGAACCAGATGAGCCCTCCAATCTGACTTTGCAGCAGTTGGAATTGAACTGCTGTGTCGTCTGGCCAGAGGAGAAATGGCCCCCCGACTGAGCCTGGTTTCTCCGAAGGTTTTTTTCTCCGTTCTGTCACCGATGGAGTTTTGGTTCCTTGCCGCTGTCGCCTCTGGCTTGCTTAGTTGGGGACACTTAATTTCCAGCAATATCGTCGACTTGATTGAACAGAAACTTTTTGAACTGAACTGAGCTGGACGATGCATCACTGAATTCAATAATGAAATGCCTTTAACTGAAAATTGAGTGTTTAATCTTGTCATTTTACATTATTGACACTATTTTCCCATTTTGATATTGTGCAGTTGCTTTGTCACAATTTGTATTGTTAAAAGCGCTATATAAATAAAGGTGACTTGACTTGACTTTAAGGAAAAACATTGCATTCTAATTTTAACTTCACTATATTTTTATTTATATTTTATATTTGTGCATAAAAGAAGTAAAAGCCCAAATGGAGTAAGGTAGTCTGATGATTATTTTATTTTATTTATTTATTAATTTATTTGTTTGTCTGTTTCTTTATTGGAAAACAAGTTTTGAAATGTATTTTTTTATGCAGTGTACAAAACAAGAAAAACGTACACTAAGACTAAATAAATACACATACTTAAACTCTGTCACTTTTATTATGTGGGAGTTGATTTAGGATTTTCAAATTCGATTACAGAGATGTGGGAAAAGAATGGCATTTGGAAGAAAACTGTAAATATTGTTCAGTCAGCTTTGGATCAGTTTAAATATCTAGCTTGACATTAGCTGCAAGGAAAAAGGGAATGGAAAATAAATCAGGTGTTTAGGGGAAGAACATGACACACGTGGACGGAAATGTTACAGATTCATTCCTCTATCAAGAGGCTTTATTACACTGATCTGTCTAAAAATGGAAGAGGATGAGAGAGGGCGGCCGTCCAACAGTCTGACTCCCAGAACCAGTCACAGCCCTCTGGAGCACATCATATGTTGTTTGGAAAGAGTTAGCGCAGTAAATTCAACTCAGTGAGGAATCCTTGCAGTATTCACATCCAGGAGTGTGACATGTTCTTAGTACTGTCATAAAAATGGAGGAAACAACTGCCAGATAAGTGTGTGCAAACCAGCCATGAAATTGCACAAACCCCAAAGTGGTTCACAATGGTAGCCAGGATAGCCACTAATGGGGTGAAAGGTGGGAATGATTCTAGGGGTTTCATCCAAGGAATGTCCACAACTATTCCAGTAGGATTGATGTAGGATCCTGTAAGTAACATGAAAGTCATTTTAACAGATGAGTTAAGTTACTGCAGTCTGCAAAGATCATTGAAAATGTGAAATGGAAGCCAAATCCTCATTCTTACATCATGTCACTGCAAAAAAAAAAAAAAATTGCAAAACATGCAAAACTTACAACATTGACAAACCTCATATTTATTTTTGCAAAATTGATATATCAGTTTTAGTTAAAATAGAGTTCATAGAAATTAAAATGAAGGGGGTAAATGGAAGATGTTGCTGAGAATGACTTGAGCATGATTTAAACTGGTTGCCCACACCACACAATGTATATAAAATCCCACACTCTGGTCTGAATTTTACTGAACAAAAATGTGAGGGGCCCAGATCAATATACAGCCAAGGGGCCCAGATTTCATAGCTATGGCCCTGATGGTATATGTTGTCAGATTTTAACATTTTCAAATAGAGTGAATAAACATTTGCTAAGCACATCGGCACATCACCCACATCCTCAGCTGACTAGCATTGGTGTCCCTTTAAAGACCCTGTTGGCTTCTTTCAAAGATTTAACTCTATCTCCCACGTTGCATTGCTGCTATAACGTATATTTAAAATATTGGCATATGGTTCAGAAATTGTTCGGGCTAACGTCCAAGTATGTCCATCTGCTCAACTGCCAGTGTCACGGGTTATTGATTTTGGATGTGTTGGTGATAAACTAGCTGTGATGTTCTTCCAGAATAACAATCATTTCAACCATTATATGGTTCTGACGATATGGAGACCAGCTGATTCTGAAGTTTTCAAAGAGCACAGAGAATGGTGCACATGAGAAACACAGACCTTGCCTCTTTACCAGTTTATTTATCGTTCCTCTCTCTTTCAAGCCTAAAAAAAGAGTGTTTCCTGTCAGTAAGGTTTCTGTGTAATGGGGTCATCTCGTGTGGATGGAATGAGGACGTTAGACTCTAAAAAACACTTCATATGCGAACTTAGAATTTTTTTTTTATAACTAATTTGAGAAATACACATATGCAGTTCTGCATTTAAAAGCTGAAATCTATGCACCATCAACGTCACTAAATGGCACTTTAAAAAATACTGATTCTTTTCAAACAAGTTTCCTGAGCACTTCCTCAACTGATAGTACTAAAAGAAAACAACTTTGTCATTGGTTGAACTGTTGCTTTGTGGAGCTAGTTATTACATTTGCAATGAAACCGTATTAGTGACCAATCTTTTGTTCCACATTTTGATGTACATCTGAGTAAAACAGATTATTGTAAAAGAAAAAAAAATGTGGAGTGGGGACCTGGTTCTATCCATCGGTTGTTGATCATATTTTGAATTGTGGGTGTTGATTGTTTAAGCAGACTGAAGGTCCTTGCACACTGAGTCCGAAATTTTCATATCCGTTTTTTCGTTTCCATCCTTTTCTATCAAAATGCTTGCTACGGATGCGAAAACGCAGAAAATCAAACCTGATCCAAATTTTTTTATGAAGGACGAAATTTTTTGACAAAGTGAGGTCGTATTTATTTTTTAACGTGAGAAAATCTCAGACGAGAATTCCAGACTCAGTGTGCAAAGACCTTAAGACTAGATTGGAGAAATCCAGCATCCATCCTTCAAGTCAAAAAAAAAATGCAAGGGTGAATCATTCACAGTAAGATCTATAACATGCATTTAAAAATAGATAGGGTGAGTTTTTATTGATGCCAACTTTAAATTTTATAGGCAAGTCTTATAGTGGGTATTGCATATTATAAATGAACACACTTCAGCTGATAAATCCTGTTAAATCATTTTTCTAAATAAATAAGTTCAAAAAAATGATAAATGTAATAATTGCTTGGCAGAGCTCAAGAGATTATTTTGCTTAGTTTTAGATAAAACTGTCCCAGAACAAAAATGTGTCTTTTGGTTTTCAGAAGATACACAGAGCAGAAAAATCTTGCAACATCAAACATATCAGAATTTCATCTCCGATAAAATAGTAGACTCAGATTTAATTAAGCAGAACAGATAATGCACTCCAGCTCCTGTCCTGCCATTCAAATGCCAAAAGGGATGCTCATTTAAAAAAGCTGACAGACTGACTGTGAGAAGTACGCTACAAAATCTCAATAATTGCATGTAGGTTGCTTTGTGGGACGGGTGGCAAAGCCAAAGGTCACAGGCAGCTTGTAACAAACGCCACGCCACATTACACCAAACAAGAGAAATAATCGTCCTCTTCACCAGAGCCAATTAGCAAGCCATGCCTCTAATTGACTTTTACCAGCGTTGGCATGGCAACAGAAGCCAAGCCTCTGCGTCTGTTTTGGACTTGATGACGCAGCCCATTTTAATTTGATAATGAACATTTGTATCATTATTTTGAAGAGACTGGCCATTATGCACATATGGCTTGAACGTCAGTGCTGGAAATGGCTTTAGTAATAGTAGAAAACCAAACTAGCTTGAAACCTTTTTTTTTTTTTGACCAAAGACTTCATAGTATTATAAAACAGAATTTTTGTATTGCTCTTTATAAATATTATTATCTTGATATTCATGTAGTAACATTTTATTAAAGCTATAAAGCACTGAGGCCATGCTGCAAATATGAGAGGATCTGACACTGTAACGAAACTGCCGGACACAAAGGTGAGTGTTGAACACAGTGAGTTTATTTACAAGTATCCTCGGAGACAACAGTGATAGTAGTCTTCAAGTGAGGTGAGTGGTCTTTCTTGGAAGTATAGTGGAGAGTGCGCTGGGATTCTGACTGTGCCTCTGTATCTTGGCAGGTTTGTGGCGGACAGGGATCCCGGAGAGCCCGTGAGTCTCAAGAGTCCACAGCAATCCAGGTATCTGGTAGCGAGAGGCAAACAGGTGGTAAGTATAAGCAGGTAAGGAATTCAGGTTAGTATACTCCGCTCGTAGCTTTCGTTGAGAGAGGGTCCACGTTGCATCAACAGCTTGGTGACTTTAAGATCCGACAATAGTGCCGGCTGTGGAGTGTGCTCTTATGCAGGTCCTAATGACTATGGTGATAAGGAGCAGGTGCGCATGATAAGTAATCAGGTGCAGGTGAAAGTGATCAGTGACGGAGGATACGGGCCATTCTGTGACAGACACATGTTATCTTGTATTTTATTGAATATACAGTATACCACCGTTCAGAAAATCAGTAAGATTTTTAAATGAGTAAGAAGTCTCTTATGCTTACCAATGTTGCAAAAAACAATAATATTGTGAAATATTATTACAATTCAAAATAACTCTTTTCTATTTTAACATTATTTTACATTGGATTCCTATGATTTAGTTCCACCATTTACTATTTATTACATTTGTGAATCAGAAAGCAGAAGATCAGGACTCTCTTTAACACTTTGAAATCCATATCACAGATTTCCTGTCCCATAGAGACACTATAGAAGCTGAGATGTCAGTTAAGTGCTGCAATATTACTGGATGCAAATGGTAACCCTTCCCTCAGGCACTTATGGAATTTGTGAGGATGGCAGTGTGAAAAAGGCATGGTTTGACAATCCTGGGATCCCCTCACAGACTTGATACCCTCGCCAAGTAGCATGCCAGGATTGGGCACAATGCCCAAGTATTTAAAGAGCCTTCGCACGTGAGGAACATTTGCAACGGTAACTTTAGCCTGGTCGCATGCGATAAAGGGCTCTTCGTTGATCAGATTCAGCAGGGTTGCTGCGGAGGCTGCACAATTTGTTGAATGAACCACTTTGTTCTGGCTGCTGACCAGGCAGAGATGGTGTGTGATAAGCCTGTAAGCCCAGCTCTGCATGTTCAATAGGTCTGCTACTTCCTGTTAAATAATAGTGCTCTACTCTGCCCATGTACATGGGCTTGTCAGTAAAACCTGCTATTTCCCTCTGCTCCATGCCAAGCGTATTCCTAGAAAAGAGAGAACAGCCTTTTCTCATTCAATGAAAGAAAGGATGTGCTGTTTCATATTTTTGACACGCATGACATTTGCATCAGAGCAACTTTGAAAGCTACAGACAGCTGAGGAGCACAACTCAAGTCATCCATTTATGCTGAAACTTGGATACTGTATTGAGTAAGCCAATACACAGGGAAACATTAGACCAGATGAAATAGCTTAGGCTAAAATGGTCATAAGCTTAAATGTTTCTGTAAAAAAGGCTGCAATTTCCTAAAAGATTTAAGCTCAAACTACTACTGCTAACATGTCAAAACATGTTATCCATTGCACTCATTATTAATTAACACAATATCTTTCACCTCTGGCACAAATCACATCAACTGACTTGTTTAAAATCAAAGCAAGGAATAAATATTTATGGTATTACAGTATTAACATAACCGGTGGAAAGTCTTACATCAGTTTCCTGTAGCCTTCTTGTAATGCCATCCTATCATCCAAAGGTCTCTTACGGGAAAGCATGTGGTGTGTTTTATTATCTATAAAACAGTGGTAATGGTGACATTCTAAAGAGGCAATAAAATAAATACAAACAGGAAGTGGGTTTTGAGGCTAAAGAGGCCAGTCAATATCTTTGATGTCACCGGCACTAAAAAAATACTAAATAAATTGATATTCTGCTTTGTTAACTTGAGTAAGTCCAATTTAAAGCACGCAGTCAATGATAATCTTCTTGCTGTAAGCAAAATAAAGAGGATAATTCATTGTTTTATTAATTTATTAATGCCGTAGATAAGCAGATTAAAACCTTACTCGAGAAAAAAGTGTTTTCTGAAATGCAATAAAATTAATATTTAATACATCAGGGTCAATTTATATTATTTCTAAATTGTCACAGAAAATATGTAATTCGTCTTAGATATGCATTATACTAAAAAAAAAATCTGCAAAAAATATATATTATAAATACATAAAATATACGTAATACATTTTATTACACAGACACATACACACATGCATATTAGAAATTAGGGTGTATTTTAATTTCCTGCTGATTTTAATATGAGTTCAACATGGGCAAACTGCCATAAGCTTAACTTTTTCTTAAGCAATTAAACAAGTTATTTGCATTCATGTGCAATGTATTTCTGTGAGAAAGACAGACAGTACCTGAAATACCAAGAATATGTCCTGAGGTGCATATGATTCCACAAATAATTTAACAAGTAAAAAATTGTCTTAAGGCAAACTGTTTCACCTTGAGCAATTCCTTTGCATGACTTTAAAACTTGTCTTTATCACTTAAAATGATGATAACTTTCATCTACGGCCCATGTGATCCATGACACCCTTTAACCAAACAACTGCCTCAAGTTGTAATTAATGTCTAAAAGAATTTTCCTGTTGTCTATAATGTCCAGGTGCTCCATAAATCAGTCACAACATAACACATATGTGCTGCCACTCTAAATTAGGGGTTGAAGTTATTTTAAAATCACTCACTTTGTCAAAAAACAGCACTGATGTGAGGAATGAGAGGCCTCTTCATTTCAGTCTATGGCTCAAGAGGTGTGTTTGAATTTTCTCACAGTAGATCAGGAGGCAGATAAAGACGTGAATGATGGCGCTTGTGGAATATCTGACAACTTGCCCACAGCTATTAACATAAATCATCACAATAAATAGTTTAGAATTTAACAAACAGGCCTTTGAAGAGAAAATGCAACTGATTCACTAACACTGAAAATGTTACGGTGTGATCCTACCTGATATTTTCTGTGCAAAACATTTATAGATGTTTTTTTGTGATTGTGATATTGGTTTATAATACAGTGTGTTTTAATAAATGTGTGTGACATGCGCGGTGTGTGTATTGTATTTTCAGGGACAAAGACACATGTGTTAACCTTGCGAAATGGAAAGAGAAGAGGTAGATAAATGTGTTGTTTTGGAGTCAGTAGCAAAGCAGGACAATGGCAAAAGGGATTCAACGATAGCAGAGCCCAGGATCATCAATCACACGAATATGCACACATGTACATACTGTATATATACACACACAGCCCTCAGAGAGACTATGCCTATAATTACACTGCATCTCACGTGTGCATCCACTTCCTTGCAGGATGCAATGCTATTCTACAGCTATGGACTTATATAAATTATGTTCTATAAATAAAGTCATGTGACAAATTGGAATGGCTACAGCAGTTACATTCCAACACAATATATTGCAGAATCAATCCTGGTGTGATATCTACCCCTGCGGCTTAATCAATATGAGTAATTTTTTATATGTTCTTATATTGTGTATTTGTATGTGTTTGGTGTAATAAATAATACTTTATTTCTAATTTTTTCTGATACAATGATAGTCAGAGGCATCCAAAACAACATTGTATAAAACTACTTTGGCAAGTGCATAAATGTAAATGTAAGCAGAAAAAAAGAAAAAAACCCTGGATATGATTTTAGATCGATAGATAGATAGATAGATAGATAGATAGATAGATAGATAGATAGATAGATCTTCCCCGTAACGGACAAAATGAGTCATGATTTTGGTATGTATATATTTACTGAAACCATGACTATTTTATACATTTAATATTAAAATTATAAATAAATGAAATAAATAACTCAACCCTGTCACAAGTTTACAAACCCGTAACAATGAGAAATGTGACGGGTTGTGGTTTTTCACTCAAAATGGCCACTGCTCCTCATGTGTAGGAGAGTAGACCATATATGGCAGCAATAATATAAGTACATTGCATGTACAATTTAATATACGATATTCAAATAAAATGTTGAAAAAAAATAATTTTCCATTTTAATTTTATGTGACAAGGTTGAGTTGTTAAGCTTGACAGTACCCTCCCTGACTATAATATGCCTCAAAAATATGATTAAAAGTAAGATACTACTAACTATTTTCTTCACCACTATTAAAGAAACCTGAATGATGTCATTTTTGGTAGATAATGTCACATATGAGGGGAGTCTAAATTATTATGGGCGTAGAATCGTTAGTGTGACGGGGCTGAGTTCAGACAGGGACATAACTTTAAAGTCTGTTTTTTTTTATAAAATATCTGGCTTTTTTTTTTGAAAAATGTTTTTCATAAGAAATGAACAGAGATAAATGCTTACATTATTGCCAAAAATCATAGAAACTATGCACATTTCATTAATGTTCTCAGTAAAAAGTCAGGAAGAATTTGGGTAGGAAAAGGTACACAAGCAACAGGGATGACTGCAAGCTTGAGAATACTGTCAAGCAAAGCTGATTCAAACACTTGGGAGAGCTTCACAAGGAGTGGACTGAAGCTGGAGTCAGTGCATCAAGAGTCACCATGCTCAGACGTCTTCAGGAAAAGGGCTACCAAGCCACTTCTGAACCAGAGACAACGTCAGAAGCATCTTACCTGGGCTGTGGAGAAAAAGAACTGGACTATTGTTCAGTGGTCCAAAGTCCTCTTTTCAGATGAAAGTAAATTTTGCATTTCATTTGGAAATCAAGGTCCCAGAGTCTGGAGGAAGAGTGGAGAGGCACAGAATACATGTTGCTTGAAGTCCAGTGTGAAGTTTCCACATTCAGTGATGATTTGGGCTGCCATGTCATCTGCTGGTGTTGGTCCACTGTGTTTTCTGAAGTCCACAGTCAACGCAGCCATCTACCAGGAAATTTTAGAGCACTTCATGCTTCCTTCTGCTGACAAGCTTTATGGAGATGCTGATTTCATTTTCCAGCAGGACTTGGCACCTACCCACACTGCCAAAGGCACCAAAAGCTGGTTCAATGACCATGGTGTTACTGTGCTTGATTGGCCAGCAAACTCACCAGACCTGAACCCCACAGAGAATCTATGGGGTATTGTCAAGAGGAAGATGAGAGACACCAGACCCAACAATGCAGATGAGCTGAAGGCCACTGTCAAAGAAACCTGGGCTTCCATACCACCTCAGCAGTGCCACAAACTGATCACCTCCATGCCACGCCGAATTGAGGCAGTAATTAAAGCAAAAGGAGCCCCTGCCAAGTATTGAGTACATATAGAGTAAATTAACATACTTTCCAGAAGGCCAACAATTCACTAAAAATGTGTTTTTTTTATTGGTCTTATGAAGTAATTGGTGGCTTTTTGTTAAATGTGAGCCTAAATCATCACAATTAAAAGAACCAAAGACTTAAACTACTTCAGTCTGTGTGCATTGAATTTATTTAATACACGAGTTTCACAATTTGAGTTGAATTACTGAAATAAATGAACTTTTCCACGACATTCTAATTTATTGAGATGCACCTGTATTACAGAATCCCAGGAATGACCCATATATATGTTAAAATTAAAATTAAATTGGACAAACAAACAAAAAATTGGGACACATCATGTTGTACTGTCTTTTGCACCCATAGCATGAGAAGTAGTTGTGAAGACAGGCTGAGACCAAGAGATGAAGGACAATCTTTACTGGATTGTAAACAGTCTGAATGGGATTATCTAATGCTTCATAAGAATTTGGTTATATAATAAATCACAACTGTGATGTAGATAGATAGACAGACAGATTGATAGATAGACAGACAGACAGAGAGACAGACAGACAGACAGACAGATAGATAGACAGATAGATAGACAGATAGATAGATAGACAGACAGACAGACAGACAGACAGACAGACAGACAGACAGACAGACAGACAGACAGACAGATAGATAGATAGATAGATAGATAGATAGATAGATAGATAGATAGATAGATAGATAGATAGATAGATAGACAGAGTTACTTTTAGGTCACTTTCACTTTTTAGGTCATGGTATCTAAATACCATCTGAAGGTCAATAGTCTCCTAGCAACAGTGCCAACAGGAGCACAGTGGCTGGCCAGTCAGATTTTGTTTACTGGTTTCTCCACTGACAAGTGTTTGGGTGCTGAGGGCAGAAATTAGGCCATGCCTAGTGACGTGAGAGAGACAGAGTGAGATGAGGGCTTGGGGGGGGCAGATAAGAAGCTGAAAGTGAAATAGCACAGAGAGTGAAAGCTATACTGAAAGTGTAGTTACAGAGGGCACAGGGGTACTTATTGAAAATAACATGAAAGTGAAGGGAACAGATAGTGTAGGGGTGTGTGTGTGTGTGTGTGTGTGTGTGTGTGTGTGTGTGTGTGTGTGTGTGTGTGTGTGTGTGTGTGTGTGTGTGTCGTGTGTGTTGTTTGTGTTAGAGCAGTTCATTGGGTTAGTGTGTTACTGTGTGTTTCTCAGATTGAACTGTAATCCTGCCTGTATCGGTTTATGATGCCCTGCATTGCGCAATGTGCCCCTATTTGTTCATGATCACGCGACAGCATTGTTTTTGTTTTGATTTATGTTCATGACCGTGCATTCATTTTTGTTTTTAACTCATCTGGATTGAGTCTCTGAGGAAACTGAGATTATAGTATCTCATAAATCTGTAAAATGAAAAATAATGTGATTTAAAAGTGATTTTAGAGAACATTCTGCTCTGGAGATTTTAAGATACATTTTTGCATCTCACGCCTTACCATCTTTAAATTAGTTCTGCACTAACATTATTTAATAGTACTCTTATGCAATATTCCAATTTTGACATTACTTTTATATTTAGATATACGAAGTTCCACAAACATTTGCTTGTTTGTTGACAATCTAACACTAAGTTCGATAGGTGAATTGCTACATTACTGTATCACCTTTACATACAGCAACAATCTGTCATGTAAGGTATATTGTACAGTCAGCTGGTAATTAATACACACAAATTTGAGCAGACAGGAGTCTTGTATCACCCTGAAGGTATTCTGTATTGTGACACCCCAATGAATTATAAACAAATAATAAAGTACAATAAATGTTTTTGTTTATTGAGTTTAAAACTTCAATATTCGTATTCCACTTATTTTATGTTAAATAATAAATAACCCTTATTTTATCATATTTTAGTTTAATTATAAATTATTTTAATAGACCACTTAATGAAAATGAGACACATGAAACTAGCACTTTTATGTAGGAAATCAGTTGCCAAGAACAAGTCAATTATACAGTTTATCTGTCATTTTATTGCAGAACTAACTGACTGATCCAAACCAACATAGACAGTATCTTAGACATTAATTAGTTCAATAAAAATAAGATCCTATACAGTATATTGTAATATCTGGGTCACCTTTGGCAAGTAAAGTGGCCAAAAGTGTGATGAATGCCATTTTAGTTCTGCCGGCTCATCTTAAATTCAGATCATTGGCTGGTATCCTCTTATACATTTTTCATTGTTGGGCTCCTGCCCTTGTTCTTTGGACCTCTTTGTGGAGCTCCTTGGTTTTCAGTTTGGATATTAATCTTTTAATGTGTTCCCCTCTCTCTTTCACTCACTTCACTCTTCACGGCCTCCACCTCTGTATGAACATAAAGGCTACGGCTTTTTAAAGTGACAGCTTCCCCCCTCACCTCACCAGCTCTGTCTCTCTGTCTCTCTCTCTCTCTCTCTCTCTCTCACTTGCACGTTTAGGCCTCACACTTTGATGAACGGCTGTTATTCCAGGAACGAGAGGGGCTGAAGCAACAGGACACTCTTAAATCTGCAGTGGCGAGAGAGGCCCTGTTTCCTGACCCTTCTGAGAATGGCTTTGAAATGCGCCTCAAACGCTTCAGCGCCATCAGGGGAAACGGGTGAGCGGAGGCATGATCTTATCTGCCCCGTCATAAAGCTTTCACACCAATTAAATGGGAGAACAGTTTCCTTGTCACTCTCGCTCTCTTTCTCAGGGCTACTGCCTGCTTTAAAAAGAGCTTTACAGGATGTATGGAAGAAATCCTGAGGGAGATTGGGTGTAAATGTGCACTGTCACGGTAAATACCCATGATGCAATACTGAGATACCTGTATGTGCTAACAGTAAAGAGTGTGTTTGGTCTGCATCAGCATAAAACAAGAAAATGTAAACTAAACACTTAAGTACATACTATAAACACATCTTTATTAAATTATTATGACATCCTAACATATTAAAAAACAAAGGATACTCTGAAAAATAAAATGTATATACAGGGTTAAAGGAAGAGAGAGCTCTTTCGCTCACAGAAAGATTGTCCAGTATTTAACATTATGACTGGCAGTACATTAAGAACCTCTTTGAGGTCATGGGGACTTCCTGATCTCTCTGAGACAGAGAGTAACAGGTGCTCCTGCCTCACATAAAGAACATAAAACAGTGAAACATGACTGCTTCACACACCCACAGGCACTAGATAAAGCTCAATGGCTCAGGATCTAGATTCTTAATGAAGAAGACAGCTGTGCATGTGAATAGAGTTTATCCAACACAAATGCACTTAATCATCAACTCCCAATCAGAATGCTCTTTTTATTTCTTAAATAATCTTCATGTATCTTCAATAATCTTCTATCTTTGAATTCTTAAATAATAATCTTCTAGTCTTCTTTCTATCTAGCTACCTATATCTTACCTTTATTTATATAGAGCTTTATACAATACAATTTTTTTGTCAAACAGGCCCATCGGTGACAGAAATGGAGAAAAAAATCCTTGGGAGAAACCAGGCTCAGTCGGGGGGGCAGTTCTCCTCTGACCAGACGAAACCAGCATGGTGTGCTTTAATTCCAGGCTGCAATGCAAGTCAGATTGAGCAGATCTCGTCTGGTTCTCGTGGTCTTGTGCCGATGGCCGACAAGGTCTTCACTGGGGATCTGTCTCTAAGCTTTGTCTAGTTGACATGGTCTCCGCTGACATTCAGGGCTGTGGAGGTCATCTCTAGGTGCTGATCCACCATCTGATCTGGATACAGACTGGATTTGCCTAAAACAGACTAATATTAGCGTAAATGCCATTCTTACGATGTAACAAGTACATTAGGTGTTGTGTTCCTGGTTCCCGTTGACTTCAGTTATGCAGCAACTTTAATGGATTTAAATTATAGAAATGTGTTAAGTGTGTTATGTGTAAGCCAGGTCAAAGAGATGGGTCTTTAATCTAGATTTAAACTGACAGAGTGTGTCTGCCTCCCGAACAATGCAAGGTAGATTGTTCCAGAGTTTGGGCACTAAATAGGAAAAGGATCTGCTGCCCGCAGTTGATTTTGATATTCTAGGTATTATCAAATGGCCAGAGTTTTGAGATTGTAGCAGAAAATTTTTATAAAAAACTATTTTTCATTTTTTTCTAATTTCTACTTTTTTATTTCAGTTTTATTAAAAACTGTTTTTCATTTTTATTTAGTTTAACTTAATGTACTATAATTACTAAAACTAAAACTAAAAACAAACAAAAAAAACTATGTAGAGATACAAAAAAAATGAAAACAAACAACAAAATTGCTAAAACTTTAAAATTACAATGTAAACAGAAAATATAAAAATAAAAATATTAATACAAAGTATAATACTATCCTAATGATGCTAAACTGGTTCAGTGAACTGTTCAATAGCTTGTGCCTACACAAAATTGACTTCACAAATACACACAGAGAAAAATATTCACTGGAATAATAAATATATATAGTTACTGAATGTTCTCTGTTTTTTTCTTTCATTCATTCAATGATTAATTAATTTTTGCCCTTTTGGGAGCAAATTCACTGTGATGAATTATGTATGTTATGCAAATAGACAAAGCAGTCACAACGGCTTTTAGAAGACACTCTGTTGAGACTCATGATTCATCTTAGCAGCTCTGTTCAGGACCTAACCCTCCAGACTAATGCACACTCATTCATAATGCCAGATAACAAGCTGAAATGAAACACGCTGTATTATTCACAGTCACACTAAGTATCTGTCCTCCATCTATTTATGCCACGGGTGATATCTCGGCTGCCTTGGAAACCACTGACTCAGGTAAAGAATCCACCTTCAAAGGAAACAGCCCGGTGTTGTTTCTGACTGACCTGCCTGAAGAACGTTAAAAGCACGAGGAGATCCTTCATTGCCCGATTTCAAAGAGACCGTGACATACTTCAGTGTTCAGACTTTCTCATGGGGAGCACTTGAGGTTCATGTGCAGTGAGAGACAATGATGGAGGCCTCTTCATACGCCACAAAGGCAGAAAGAAAATTATGGGTTTTTTACAATGGCTAGACAAAGATAAATACTGTCTATAAGTATGAGAGGTAACAGAGCTATCGTGTTCACAAACAGAAAGAAGAATGCTATGATACAACACCACCTCAATATTTTCAACAAGATCTCATAAGCATTTGCTATAATTTTTACAAAAATATGATTTTACCACACGTACTTTTACTTATGTTTACATCGTCTCTAAAACACAATCCTGATGTACTGACAGCATCTAAAACGTAAATAATTTACAGACTCAAAAATGTTTATAAATCCTTAATTACTCTATGAATATTTAATTCATGGAATTAAACGGTTGATTCTATTGCATTTATGATCATTGAGATTATGATTATGATTTCAATAACATTTATTTGGTGCTGTTGGCTCGTTTCAAAGGATTACATAGAGTACATAATACAAATGCACCATAAGGGATAATAAATGTAGTCCATTTTGTTTAATAAACATGTCATTATGTTTGTGTGTGCATGAGGAACAGATTCAAATTCAAATTCAATCTTCATCTCAATCTCATAAAACTATTGTACACCACCAGAGAGGATTTCAGTTCTGTGAGATGCTGTTTCTACCTCAATCAATCAATCAATCAATCAATCAATAAAACAGGAAAAACATTTGAAATAAAAAAAATCCCATTGTGAGATAAAAAAAAATCACAATGGCAAAATGTAAAAACTCACTATTGTACAATATAGTCGCTCATATAATATATAGGCCTAGTCATTTTAATATATACAATTTTAAGCTTCCGTAGCTGTAAATACGTAACACTAAATATGTTTTACATGCTGTCAGTATGTCCATATTGTACATTGAAGCTTCTATTCAAAAGTACAAAAAAGCTTTTGCCTCTTTTGAAATACCTACTTAACACTTAGATCAATTTATCAACATGCTGTTGATTATCACAGAATTTTTTTTTAATAAAATCACAGCCACAAGCTATTTACAGTACAACACTGTGAATGAATGCCTCGTAACCGATCCTGTGTGAAATGACACATGGTCGTGTTACTGCAAATAACACTGAGCTCTGACTGACCCTGAATTGAGGGTTGGTAAAATGATTTTGTCTTGCAAACAGAGTGTGTAACCTAGAAAATATGACTCAAAACCAAACAGAGAATCTTTTTTCAGCAGGTGGCTTTGTTGATTTGCATTTACCGCTTTACTGCTCGCTCCTTTCACCTTTCCTTCTTTTCACTGCTCATCTCCCTAGTTTGGCTGTCTGCTCACGCATCGGTAAAAACACGCTCTGTCACTGTTGTCAAATAAACTCATTGCTAAAATAATTCAGATTCACTGATTATGTTTGTATTGTAAACACAGGATTTCTGCTTCCATGAGTTTTAACCCTTGTAGCTTTGTGGTTCCATTAACCCTCGTTTGTTATCAATACAAACATACCTCATTCGTGACCTATATTTACTATCACTTTGTTCAAGTTTCCGGCTTTACAAACAACATATCAACACCACCAGTAATCTGAACTCTAGCACGCCATGCACGTTTAAAACATGTAGGTCAGAGTTGAGAGTTTACAGTAGGCCAAATGACAGCTGAGTGTAGAGGCTCATGCACTAGAAAGTCATTCACACTTTCATTGAAGCAGTGTTATGATCTGAGGTGAATAATGACTACTGACTCATGTACAAACTGAGCACTGGCAGGCAGGTGCCAGTACAGATTTCAGCTGTGAAAAGATGCAGTCTCTAACAAAATTATTCACCAGACCCTTCAAGACAGCCCATGAGACCCAGGCCAAGACCAATATCAGACCAAAACCAGATCCTTTAAAACCCTGACCCACACGGACACAAGACCCAGAACAAGAGCAAGATTTTCTTCAAAAGTTTTCACCTTATCTTCGATATATTTTAAATGATGTATATATTTAAAACATTATATAACTGCCCCCCCCCCCAAAAAAAAAAAAAAAAAAAAAAAAAAAAAAAACTGCCATCTATCTACATATGAGAAAGCCAGCATTCTGAAGCATTCATCATTAAAATTAATTTAAAAATAAAGACACTCAAAATAAAACAGTAAAAATATGAGCACTTTATTTGTTTCTCTGCAAGTCATGTGACCATTAACTGAAAGGGAACATGCAAATGTGTTAAATTAAAGAAATCTTTTATATCAAAAAGGTTTGGCTGACAAAATCGTTTGGGAATCCCTGATATAATTTGAACTGGTCTCTAACCTTTGACCTTTTTTAAACACTTTTGAGCATTCGAAACAGAAAATACACTGTGGCGTTTTGTACGTGTTTAGATGTTCCTGATTTTCTTTTGTTTGTTTGTTTCTCCACTGCGACGGTTAAGTGTGGAGGTCAAGGATCGTTGGCAGCATTTCTTGTGTATAAACAAACAACATGCGCATTACATAATGCAAAATAACTACATGGCTGTTGTCATTTAAACGAGCTCAGGCAGAGCACTCAGGGTGATTGCGTGTAAGGGAGCATCTCTCTGTGTGCACGTGTACATGCTCACACACACCAAAGTCTAGACACCTGTTTCTGCACTATTGATGTGAACTCATGTATGTCACCATTAATCACACAGAGCAGAGAAAGGTGCTGTACAATGCATGATGGTATAAATAAACTATCATTTGATAAATCTGCTTTGTCAACCTTTAAATTCACGCAAAGCCATTGGATATTACATTCTGTTTTTATACAAGGAAAATTGTTTGTTTTGAAACCAGTCATGCAGAAGCCAAGTGTACAAAATATTAAGCCGCAGATGGTTGTTAGTTTACTAGTGGTCAGCTGAACTGAATGCAGGCATGTTATGACTTCTTTAGCATTCAGAATGTTTGTGCTTCAGGTATAAAAGGCAATTTGTAAGAAAGTTTGAAAAAACAAAAGTTATTTTGAGATAAAAAGTTGCAATGGCAAGATGTAAAAAGTCACTACTGTAAAATATAAAGACTTACATAAAACCAAATCAATAACAGAAAATAAAGACCTCAAGTGTAAGGTAAGAAGTCACATAGTAAGCTACACATTTTGACATATAAACTCACAAATTATGAGCATTATAGTTGCAACTACAGAGAAAAACAGTTGCAATTTAATTTTTATTATTATTATTTGTTTTACTTTCATATTATATATATATATATATATATATATATATATATATATATATATATATATATATATATATATGTGTGTGTGTGTGTGTGTGTGTGTATATATATAATATGTGTATGTGTATGTATGTATATATATATATATATATATATATATATATATATATATATATATATATATATGTATATATGCGTTAAAAGCATGTAAAGCACTTGCCCCGCCCCAGACCTATCTGACATTTCATACAGTTGATTGATGACAAATATGAGGCAGGGCAACAACTCACTGTGTGATGGAGCCTAGAGAACATAGCCCCTAAGATTCAAGATATAGGGCAAAAATGCCCCTGTTTGAGTTTTTGTCTCATATTTACATCATATAGTTAAGCAATATCACACGAGCAATAGGCTAAGTGCAATATCACACGAGTGCAAATGTGATACTGATCTTATGCAACTGTTCAGTAAGTAAGAAGTTAATATTGTGTAATGTTGTCTGTTTTGCTCAATTTTGCCAACGAAAATATAAAGACAAAGCAGAACTGTTCGTCTCCGAGCAACACACAGCAGCATTTCATTTCTTAATGCACGTTTTGAACGAATTGGGTGAACCATTTGGTGCGCTGAACCATTGGCCATAGGCGCGTTTGATTTGAAGCTGAGCTGCACAGACCGATCGGTGTATGACATCAAAGTACCACGAAAGCGATTCAGAAGCATAAGGAGCCGTCTGCTCTCTATAGCCCTTGCGGTACTTTGATGTCACACACAGATCGGTCAGATGGTGATGATCCGCTTCAAGTTGAACAAGCCTATGATTCAATGGGCCATTCATAAAGTACCATTCATAAAGAAACATTTACTTCACTCCTGAATGAATCAGCCATTTGAACGAATCGAAAGACTGGATGACTTGATCATTAAGACATTTACCTCCACCTACTGGCAGTTTTAGTTTATTATTTAGAGTATCATTTCATTAAATAAATAATTTCATATGTTCATAGTAATAATAATAAAATTAATAAAATGAATTATTAAAGGTATAGTTAACCCACCCAAAAATGACAATTGTGTCATCATTTACTCACCCTCATGGTCCAAAAGAGTATATGTAATAAATTTTATCAAACAAAATATTTCTTGCTGAAGCTACTTTTTGTAATGTCTATTTGATGCTTCACACAACATCTTTAAATTATCTTTTGGGAGTAATTTCTCAGCCAAATTTGGTGTGCATGCGATTAATTTGCGATTAATTAGATTAATTAATCACCACATCATGTAATTAATTAGATAAAAAAATTGAATCGCTTACCAGCCCTAATATATTTATTTATTTAGTCATTTAGCAGACGCTTTTGTCCAAAGTGACTTACAAATGAGGACAATAGAAGCAATCAAAACCAACAAAAGAGCAACAACATGCAAGTGCTATGACAAGTCTTGGTTAGCCTAACGCAGTACACTTAGCAAGGTTTTTTTTTTTTTTTTACGAAAAGTAGATAGAATATAGAAAAAGGTAATCTGTTTATTTTTTTAATATAAAAAGAAGACAGATAGATAAAATAGAATTAGAATATAGAGTGCATAATATATATACAGGTACATCTCAGAAAATTAGAATATGGTGAAAAAAAAAGCTAGTGTTAGTTTTTCAAGAAAAGCCAGAATCAGTATCTCAAAATATTAGAATATTTACATTTGAGTTTCAATAAATGACCATCCATACAGTATAAATTCTGGGTATCTCTCGTTCTTTGAAACCACAATAATGGGGAACACTGCTGACTTGGCAATGGTCCAGAAGACGATCATTGACACCCTCCACAAAGAGGGTAAGTCACAGAGGGTCATTACTGAAAGGGGTGGCTGTTCAAGGAGTGCTGTATCAAAGCATATTAAATGCAAAGTTGACTGGAAGGAAGAAATTGGGTAGGAAAATGTACACAAGCAACAGGGATGACTGCAAGCTTGAGAATACTGTCAAGCAAAGCCGATTCAAACACTTGGGAGAGCTTCACAAGGAGTGGACTGAAGCTGGAGTCAGTGCATCAAGAGTCACCACGCTCAAATGTCTTCAGGAAAAGGGCTACCAAGCCACTTTTGAAACAGAAACATCATCAGAAGCATCTTACCTGGGCTAAGGAGAAAAAGAACTGGACTGTTGCTCAGTGGTCCAAAGTCCTCTTTTCAGATAAAAGTAAATTTTGCATTTCATTTGAAAATCAAGGTCTGGAGTCTGGAGGAAGACTGGAGAGGCACAGTATCCAAGCTGCTTGAAGTCCAGTGTGAAGTTTCTGAAGTCAGTGATGATTTGGGGTGCCATGACGTCTGCTGGTGTTGGTCTGTTGTGTTTTATCAAGTCCAAAGTCAATGCAGCCATCTACCAGGAGATTTTCGAGCACTTTATGCGTCCATCTGCTGACAAGCTTTAAGGAGATGCTGATTTCCTTTTCCAGCAGAACTTTAACACCTGCACACAGCACCAAAAACACTTCCAAGTGCTTTGCTGACCATGATATTACTGTGCTTGATTGGCCAGCCAACATGCCTGACCTGAAGCCCATATGGAATCTATGGGATATTTTCAAGAAAAAGATGAGAAACAGTCAATCCAACAATCCAGACGAGCTGAAGGCTCAATAGTGTCTCAGCAGTGCCACAGGCTGATCGCTTCCATGCCACACCTCACTGATGCTGGATTTTGTGCTAAAGGAGCCCCGACCAAGTATTGAGTATATAAATTAACATACTTTAAAGAACTTGAACTTTTCTGTTTTGCAAATCCTTTTTTTGATTGATCTTAGAAAATATTCTAATATTTTGAGATACTGATTTTTGACTTTCATTAGCTGTAAGCTCTAATCATCAAAATTAAAACAAAAAAACTTTTGAAGTGTTTTACTTTACATGTAATGAATCTAAAATATATGAAAGTTTCACTTTTTGAAATAAGTTACAAGAAAAAAAAATTCTGAGATGTACCTGTATACTGTATATATAAATACATTCCAGATTATTTATCTGTGGTAGTTCCTAGCAAAGGCAAGCATCCCATTTAATGTTGCTCATATTTAGAATTTGAACAAACCTTAAATATTACCATACCTCAAATAAACAATATCACAGCTACTTTTAGACAGGCACTCACAATTCCTTAAGAAAAAACACAAATCTGGTTTATTCATTGTCTATTTTCTTGATTTTAGTACCGTTTGATAGATAAAACTATGACTAGGTCCACACAGTATCTGCTTTTTTTCAGCTTTTCTGCACCTTTTGTGAGAGAAAATCTGCAGTTGTGAGTACAACACTACACTCTTAAAAATAAAGGTGCTTCACAATGCCAGAAAAAAACTTTTTAACTTCTAAAGAACCATTCTGTTTTCCTTTGTGGCGAAAGAACACTCTTAAAAATAAAGGTGCATAAAAGGTTCTTCACAGCAATACCATAGAAGAACCATTTTTGGTTCCACAAAGAACCATTCAGTCAAAGGTTCTTTAAAGAACCATCTCTTTCTGACCTTTTTATAATCTGAAAAACCTTCTTTCGCCACAAATAACCTTTTGTGAAACAGAGAGGTTCTTCAGATGTTAAAGGTTCTTTATGGAACCATTTAGACAAAAACATTCTTCTATGGCATCGTGAAGCACCTTTATTTTTAAGAGTGAAGGTTCTTCAGATTATAAAAAGGTAAGAAAGAGATGGTTCTTTAAAGAACATTTGACTGAATGGTTCTTTGTAGAACCAAAAATTGATTCTACTATGGCATCGCTGTGAAGAACCTTTTAAGCACCTTTCCTTTTAAGAGTGTATTGGTAGCTTTAAGCATGATTATTTATTCATTTAGCCTAAATTAATAAATAAACATTCATAGATACAACAAATATATAACTTTGTGGATGACTGGGGAATTTGAGGGTGCTGATTGTACTACTGATGAGTCAGCTTCACCTTCTGTGACTTCAGCATTCCAGAATATTCTACTGGGATTTAACCCTGGAGTTAAAGAAATTCAATAGATTCTCCATCACGCCATTGACTTTGGGAGGAGTGACAGCAGTTATTGACTTTGAGCTTTGCTGTACAAATACATGCGTGACTCCTCTGCCCTCTGAAGCCTCTGATCCTTCAAGCTGAAACGGACACTAAAGTCACGCCAAATCTCCCTGGAGAGGGATGCAAAGGGACTCTGAGGTCAAACTAACCGTCTCTGAAGCGGGATACAGCAATAAGACTTGGGCGTCTCAGACAAAATCAACGTTACGACGGAGATGTGGCCTACGACATCACCGGCAGTGATGAATTAAACATGCGGTGAGCGTGTCGATGCAGCATTGACTGCATTATTCATGCTCACTGCTGCTGTGGGTGTGTGTGTGTGTGTGTGTGTGTGTGTGTGTGTGTGTGCGCGCATGTGTGTGTGTGAGTGTGTGTGATGCAGGGATGAGGTGTGGCTGAGATGCAGCATTAGTAAGAAACTGTAGTCGACTGCTATAAAAGGTGCCCCATTTTACATTTTATCTGTCGGTTAGCTTGTCTTATCATTTACATTTCTGACTTTTCTAGACTTTTTCACACTCACTTTCATTTTACCAAACACAAGAGGTGTGTCAAAGATAAATTAGTATGATATCTTCATGACAACTAGCCTAAAATAAAACAAACAAACAAACAAATAAATATTAGCAGCCAGCATACACTAATTCTAATTTAATTTGATTACATTTAATTTAATTCCAATTTATTAGAGCAGGGTTTTCCAATTTAGGGTTCATGAGGGATATGCAGGGGGTTTGTGAAATGATGAAAAGCTAATAATTAAGAAAACAACAAAAAAATTACAGTTAAAATACTTTGAATTGGACTACACTACATATATGACTGCACACATACGCAACTACTGTATAGCAACACATCAACAAACAGTTAGCTGTCCACACTACTTTATTCGTCCATCATATATTTCACACATGGTTGTTTTAGCAGCGTTAATTAAACTGTTTAAGATATAATATTGCATGAGGCAAAGATCTCATGGCAATTGGCACTATAATGTAAATGACAGGATATTATTGCTGTGTTACGAGCCACTATGCGACTTATGAAGATTTCACACTGGTGTGTGTAAAGTATCAATCGCATTTGTGTGTTACTCAGCTGAGTGACCAAATATATGTGTAAGCACTGAATCAGTGTTTTCCAGACTCCCGTCTCAAGGAACAGAGTGAGAGAGACAGAGAGAAACATATAGAAAGATTAAAGAGAAAGAGAATGAACAAAGTTGGTGCGACTACTCCACCTGCAGGCCCTAAATTTATATTTAGGTAAACATATATTTGTGGGAAACTGTGAGTTATCATAATCATTAAGATGTTAACATGATTATGAAAAAAAAAAAACAAACAAAAAAAACAATGATAATGAAGTGCATCTTATATGCAGTACTGGCCCTTCCTTTAGCCAATGTAGTCCAAATAATGCTTGACATGACCTATGATAACTTCTCACATGAAAATGATATAATACCTGCTGGTTATTCTCTGATTGGTTATTCTGATTGGTCAACTTTTTTTTTGTTGAAGCACACACTACATAATTGATAATCATCCCAAGCAGATGATTTCCTACACTGCTGTGCTATACTTTCATACCACTTTAATCATTCAGTATTTTAGTATATCTCTGTTCCAAGTCTATTAAATAATCTTTAGTAAATATCTGTGTATTAAGCAGAATCCTACATTACTGTTCAAAATATGCCTCATTCATTCATTCATTCATTCATTCATTCATTCAATACCTGTGTATTAAGCAGAATCATACATTACTGTTCAAAATATGCCTCATTCATTTCATTCATTCATTCAATACCTGTGTATTAAGCAGAATCATACATTACTGTTCAAAATATGTCACATAAATAACTGCAACATTGGTCTTCTTCAAAAACATATAATATTGAACCTAAACTTTTGAACTATAGTGTTTCAAATCAGCAAGTTCAAAATCGCAATGTAAACTCATGGAGATGGAAAGACCCCTTCGCATCGCAACAGTAATAACCAGTTGACTGTTAATTCAATTCAATTCAATTCAAGTTTATTTGTATAGCGCTTTTTACGATACAATCGTTGCAAAGCGCTTTACAGGAAATTAAGTTTCTACAATATATTTATACATTGTAGAAACCTAATATATTAACTTATGGCAAAATTTGTTAATTCTGCATGTTGTTGGGGGATCAGAGGTTGGCATCCTCTGAGGTCCTCCAAGGGGTCGGCATCATCTCTTCTCAGGTGTTTGGTCATCTCAGATCATTTAAGGGCTGGATCCAGACTGAAGCTTGTGTAATTTCTAGTTACCACGGGATGTTAATCCCGTGGCAGAAACAGAGAAACAAAGAGACATAATTAGCATAGCTGTTGTTCCAGTCAAGCAAAAATTATTTGTTCAACCCAAGCTAAAGAATAATAATGTGCGTTTGATCAGATATAACTGCAGTACAAGATTATGAGATGCATTATATGAATGCATTATGTGAATGCTTGGCTAAAGAGATGTGTCTTTAATCTAGATTTAAACAGAGAGAGTGTGTCTGAACCCCGAACGTTATCAGGAAGGCTATTCCAGAGTTTGGGAGCCAAATATGAAAAAGCTCTACCTCCTTTAGTGGACTTTGCTATTCTAGGTACTACCAAGAGTCCAGAGTTTTGCGACCTTAGGGAGCGTGATTGATTGTAGTGAGATAGAAGACTAGTTAGGTACGCAGGAGCTAAACCATTTAGGGCCTTATAGGTAAGTAATAATATTTTGTAACTGATACGGTACTTAATAGGTAGCCAGTGCAGCGACTGTAAAATTGGGGTAATATGATCATATTTTCTTGACCTGGTAAGGACTCTAGCCGCTGCATTTTGGACTACCTGTAGCTTGTTTATTGAAGATGCAGGACAACCACCTAGCAGTGCATTACAATAGTCCAGTCTAGAGGTCATGAATGCATGAACTAGCTTTTCTGCATCAGAAACAGGTAACATGTTCCTTAGCTTGGCAATGTTTCTAAGATGGAAGAATGCTGTTTTTGTAACATTGGAAATATGTTTTTCAAAAGACAAGTTGCTGTCTAATATAACACCCAGATTTTTGACTGTAGAGGAAGTAACAGGACATCCGTCTAGTTGCAAATTGTAATCCAAGAGATTCTGTGTACTGTTATTTGGTCCAATAAGTAATATCTCTGTCTTATCTGAATTTAATAGGAGAAAATTATTGGTCATCCAATCTTTTACATTTTTAACACACTCAGTTAACTTAGATAATTTAGAAGTTTCGTCTGGTTTTGTTGAGATATATAGTTGAGTATCATCAGCATAGCAATGGAAACTAATCCCGTATTTTCTAATAATATTACCAAGGGGCAGCATGTATATTGAAAACAGCAGAGGACCTAGGACAGATCCTTGTGGTACTCCATACTTTACTGGTGATAATTGAGATGACTCCCCGTTTAAATAAACAAAGTGGTAGCGATCGGACAGGTAGGATCTAAACCATCTTAAAGCCTGCCCTTGAATACCTGTATAGTTTTGTAATCGATCTACGAGTATGTCATGATCTATAGTGTCGAACGCAGCACTAAGATCAAGTAAAACTAGCAATGAGATGCAGCCTTGGTCTGATGCAAGAAGCAAGTCATTTGTAATTTTAACAAGTGCAGTTTCTGTGCTATGGCGGGGCCTGAAACCTGACTGAAATTCTTCACAGAAATCATTTTTTTGCAAGAATGAGCACAATTGAGCAGACACAACTTTTTCAAAATTTTAGACATAAACGGAAGATTTGAGATGGGTCTGTAATTTGCCAGTTCACTAGGATCTAGTTGTGGCTTCTTAATAAGAGGCTTAATAACTGCCAGCTTGAATGGTTTAGGGACGTGACCTAAAGATAATGATGAGTTAATAATATTGAGAAGCGGTTCTTCTGCTACAGGTAACTCTTTCAGTAATTTAGTGGGTACAGGATCTAATAGACATGTTGTTGGTTTAGATGTGGTGATAAGTTTATTTATTTGTCTCACAGTTATACATTTAAAGTGTACAGTGCCACAAATAAAAATTCACCGAAACCTTCCAGAGTGCAACTGATACACATGTCATGCTAAAAACCTTGTGGTCTGATGTTGGCCTATATTGTATACACCAAGGATATCGAGGAGTCAAGAAAATGGCTTAAATGTGGGACAGGAAAGGTATTTTATTTCATACTCTTTAGTCAGATTAGAAAACCAAAATATCAGCTAAATTAGTGTGAGAATATACTACAAAAGTGTCTATACACTAACATGATGTTTCTCGTTGTAAACTTACAGCGCACAGTTATAATGCTAACAAGAGTTTCACAAGTACAGTAAAAGCTGCAGTGTTGCTTTCCAAATTTAAGAGAATTATAGAGTTTATCAATGAATAGTTGCTTCATCGGTTTGTTGGACCACAGAAGTCTTGCAGAAACCTCAGAGCCTGGTTGCATGATACAGTACATGAATGGGCTAAGTAATATTTCATAATACACACAAAGGAACCATAAGGTGGAAGTGTGTTATCATTTAGGCTTGAATTTCACAATTCACTGTCTTTTAATAATTGTACATACGATTAAACTCTGCTTGCGCTTCACTTTTTGAATCCCCCTCCCTCACTTTTTTGAATGATACAGTTCCTTTTCACACTTCCCCCCTGTGGTCTAACATCCTCTTTTCTGATAGAAACTGTTAACTTACAGGACACAGAGCCAGTAGTGAGACAACCACCAAACAGGAAGGCCCATCCACAAGCCAGACCCTCTCCGGCTTTAGGGAGCTGGATTTTTTCTCTGATATCACACATCCTTCATTACCTACAGTGGTCCATTCATGAAATCGGACGTGACTAAGATCCAAAATGGCCGCTCTAGTGCCGCAAGACACAGTTTGCACAGTCATCAAGGGCTCTGCCAAAGATTTATATGCTTTTGACAGAGGAGTAACTGTCACTGCCTTATTTCGGACCACAGTGTGAAGAAATACTAAGACTTTTACCCACGTTTCAAGCCACCACTGTGGTATCTAAGCATTGAAGAAATAGCTTCAGAACAGAAACCAAAAAAAAATGAAATACATAGTGAAGGTGCAATTACTGATAAAAGAACAAACCTTTTCAGAGTTAAGTGTCTCATCTATCCTTCATTCCCTGCATGCTGCTCTGTGTGATGATTCAAGATTGAATTCCGTAAGAACTGCAGTTTCCTCTAGGCAGATCTAGCAAGTTTCTGTAAAAAGAGACCAGAAATAACATGACCTGATATTATAGCTATAATCTACAAGAGACTACACATGCATAACTCAAATCATACATTACTATTGTAATGTTTGAAGAAGCTGCACAGCAGCTCAAAAATAAAATCCTGCATGCAAAGCAGATTGCATTGATGGTCGCAGGTTGCTTGCTGTTGTCATGTAAGTTACAATTGCAAATTTGCATTTGTGTGCTGTTTTGTTCACTGCCAATTTAAATTCTCAAGCTTTTTCAAGTAGGATGGATTCAGATTGGCTACCAATGTTTGTTTTTTTATCATTCTTTAGCTGGAAAAAAATCGTTCTGAGAATGATTCCAACAGTATTGTGGTGTGTATTTCCCTATTCTAACAGAATTAGAATACATTTTAAAATGTTATCGTTATGATTATAGTTGAGACCCCTGAATTAAACAAATAACAGGTTTATAATTAGGTTAACAAATACAGTAGCAGCTTCCACTGCATAAGAAATCAAGACCTAAATTGTTAATAGTACTCACTTGATGAACTTCATAATTGCACCTCTACTGTACTAGCTACAGTAATGAGATATAATCCTTTATTTATCTGGCTAACTCAGAGACAGGAAGTGTCTAGGTGGGACTGATTTGTGCCGTGTCACGGCTCCCATTTTTTTTCTTTAAGCATAGGCCTCTCCAAGATGATTAGATTACAGGCCACAATCAGAGCGTGACCACTTACTTTTCCTTAACTAAACGACAAACTGGATGGGAGTAGAAGAAGCAGCACAGATGACATAAATTCTCAGGGTCATGGATGAGAGACATCTGTGACCCATGAAAGGGATGGAGAGGGTTTAGCTCTCTCGTCGCATCTAAATCAACATGGCACACATGAACACACACCCCTGTTAGCAAGTTGGCGGGGCGTTTGCATGTGTGCTGACAGCTGGTGTGAAAAAGGCATGTGAGGTCAGGCAGGGTTGAGCCGGGCCAGGTTCAGGAAGATCACTCATGTGAGGACGTTCTGGGCTGCACTTAGAAGTCTTTGAAGAAAACTCAAACTTGTGCAAGATGGATGATGGGAAATATCTAAAGTTCATCCTCTGTTCCTTGAAGAGGGAAGAAACTTGTTATTGGACAGGGAACAGATCTTGACTAAATACTGTCCATTGCCATTTAACTTATCAATTGGTTTATAAATGCCTCATTTAAATAACAGTTAGTATTATTCATACTCAACTACTGACCTTTAGCAGAATGAAAAATAATAAAGTGTGGAAGTGTTTAATACTTTTATGACCTTCTGGAGGACAAAAACAATGTGATTAAAGGCCTTAAGGAAGCTGTGGTATATCGGCTGTCTGTCGAAAGCCCACACGTGCTGTCATTTTGAAAACTTTTCCTGCTTCCCTAGACAGAGATAATGATGTACTACCATACCTGAGCCATAATTAGTCTGGACACCTCATTAACTGACAAAAAGTTAAGCTAAAGTGAGAAACAGCAGCAACCCACTGATCAACAAAAGTATACACAATCATTTGCTTAAAAAAAAATCCCACTCAGTGGATTATGCTACATCAGCGTAAATGCTGTAAGGTTCACACACTTGGCCCAAGAAAGGTATCCAATGGTGGGCTGAAGGTTTCTTGCGTGTTCGGTCTTTTCAGCTCGCAGTTATTAAATTTAGGTTATATTCAAATCTGACTCCATTTTATTATCTAATCTGACTCCATTTTATTATGACCTCGCATTTGGGATAGAATGCCAATTGGTTATTGATCATTCATAGGATAATTTATCTAGACATCTGATTATTCTATTTATTCTTTAATAGTATTGTACTCGTTCATTCAGGTGCTCATGACGCTCAAAGATATCGCTTCGGCCGTTGTTAGCGTATTCTCATCAGTCTTGGTTATTAGACAGAGATAATTGGCTAATACTTTAGACGGCCGCTCCTATCCTTGCTCATTCTTAAAAGTACTTTTATTTAGCCCCCATAGATTTGTACACACTTGAAAAAAGCAACATTATTTCTAGTCAGAGGTCACGACCACTACTATAGATATAAGCCGACCAACATTACTTTCCCTGATAGTAGCTTTGGTATGGTCATGCCATGCTTTCCCCATGTACACTTAGCTAGAATAATATTACAATAAATAGAGGTTAGGCTCACCCTATTTAGGTTGGTCGAACAACATCCAGTTGACCTAAATGGAAATTCACTATAAGCCCTTACAATCTAAGAACACTTTCACTAATTCCAAGTGTTAGCCGGATCCCTAAAGATACAGTTGGTGTGCCCTGTGCTCCATCTCAACTGAATTTGAATCCATTACTAACCTGACGCAGGAAATGCGGTAACAAGGATACATCGTAATCTACTAGAGTCAATAATTACAGAGTAAAACAGAATAGAAATCAAATGTAACAATTTATTATCAGTCAGGTAAATATGTATTATGTCAATTACATAGCCAATTCAAAGATATCAAATCATATCAATACAAAACATCAAATTCTCAAAGATAAATCTAAGAGTAACATGCATACCTGACTTGAGAAAAATACATAGTATGAAGTGTGCGAACACACTTCATCCTATGGGCTCATTCCGGCTACAGAAGGCCCCGATCCTATTGCAACATTTCCTTAAGTACTTCAGACCAAGACAAACATCCCCCGAGATGGAGACAGGAACTAACAATTGGAATTTGCATTGATCATGTAGAGTTATCACCTCTTGAGACAAAAGGCATTTTGCATGAAAGACACTGGGAAATGGCACACCCTCTACAGTGAGCAAAATATCTCTTAACTCTTAGGATCTGTATTACCTTTTAGTCTACTTCTTGTCAAATTGAGACCATTGTACCAGTCGCCCTGAGACAATTCAAATGATACCAAATGTTACCATGACTGTAAATATCACTTGCATTCATGTAGAACATTATATTCTACTATTGACCATTTTGAGCAGACTGGGTAGAAGGAAGGATGGGTGAAGGGATTTAAAAAGAAACAAATTGACAGAAGGGAAGGAAGTTTCCTGCACCTCCATTCTGTGGGGTGTCTCGAAGATGCCCGTGTATGTTTGTATTGTCTATTTCTCAGGAGATCAAAGTATCTGAGGTTCTTTCATCCTTACAGTGCCATATATAATTGGACACAAACACAAATACGATTTTAAAGGAAGGACATACAATATGTACAATTCAGAATGTACTGATATATACACCTTAGGTGTCAATAGTTTACCAACAAAACATTATCATTTTCTCAGGTGTCTGAAACCTTACAATTAAGACTTTACTGAACAGACTGGCTACTTCTCATAGCTTTGTTTACATTTGTGTCCACTTAAAGGTGAAGTGTGTTGTTTCTGTGCCACATGCATCATCAAATGGAATGATTGTTTTCAAAATGGTTCCCCCCCACAGAAAACTCTTCCTGTCTGCTATTAGTCAGATAAACAGTTGGCCCCAATCCAAATTCACATCATTGGTTCTGGGGCCTCATTTATAAAGCGTGCATACGCTCAGATTTGATCTTAGAGTGTGCGTACGCTTAAATCCACGCCAACATTCATATTTATAAAAACGGTCTTTGACGTGGAAAAGTGCTTAGCGTCACGTCAGGGTCTGAGCAGACGTACGCACTTTTTATTGTTGGAGTATTGCAGTTTTTTTAAAATATAAGCTGTTCTTGCAGCTCGCTGTTCTAAATTATGATGATTGGTGATATTTTATATGTTAATGACATTAATTAGGAGTCGTTTACAAGGCAGAGAGCTGAAACTATTCAATTGCGTGCAAGTTCAAGATCATTTGCGATTCATAGATTTCACATCTGAAAGAGAAGCGTACGCGCGTTTTCTGTTTGTACGTTCATTCTATGAATCGCACGTACGCATATCTGAGAAATGATCGTAAGATCAAATTTAGGATGGTTTCTGCGCAAAATTTTATAAATGAGGCCCCAGAGGTCGGATGCTCAAACAGAGCAATGCTTTGAAAACGCTTTTTGTAAAATTAAATGTTTTAGGCCTACTGAACAGACTGTAGGCCTGTGTCTGTCGCTCACAGCTTTATCTATATAAAATTAAAAGATGAAGTGTGATTTCAAACAGGTTTCAGCAGAAGACTTATCCCATCTGCTATTGGTTGTGCCAGCAGATGACCCCACAGTTGGATGCTTAAACAAACAAACGGTTGTTAAAATAAAAATTAACATATTCTAAAGATTACATGTTTTAGACCTACTGAAAATACTGGCTTGCATTTCCATGCCCCAACGCTTTGTTTTTGTTTGCATCAAATTAAAGATGATGAAGTGTGTTTTCAAACAGGTTTCCCCACAGATAACTCACCCCATCTGTTATTGGTTGAGCCAATAGGTAGCCTTGCCATAGACTCCTGCTATCCTGCTAAGGATACTGTTTCTGGGTCCAAGCAAAGACACTTTAAGGTAAGATTCCAAAGTTAGAAGAAAAAAATAATACCATAACACGCGGTATGCAGGGAAGGAGACCATCCATTTTTTTGAATGAATGTCCAAAGGAGACACTTCACTACAATGAATAAACTAGTTTTGTGGGAAACAGCTTACCATTTAATTAATCAACAGCCTATTGACTAATCTTCAACATGGCCATTAAACATTAATTTAGTATTTTTAGTTTACACCAAAAAAATGCTGTTTTTTAAGAGAAGTCACAGACAATTTTGTGAGAAGAAGGATTCAGTTTATGGCACTTCTCATTCTTTTCCATGGTATCCGGAAAGAGTGATTGGCTGTCGCACAACTCAAGGCCATAATGTGATTGGTTATCAAGGCACACATGATCTTAGTTGGCATTACTCTTTCTCCAATGGCTGCGGACCTGGTATCTGGTATCTCCCAATAATAAGACCATGAGATACTCATATATCAACAGCCGTTTATGAGCACTATTTATTCATATCACACTTAAACTAAACTTTTAAAAACTCAGGGTGTACACTACAGTCTCTGGGTTAACGATTCATAAAAGATTAATCACTGTCTGACCATCTGAGATTTCCATATGGAGATAAATGTTAGCATCATGTTTTTTTCTGTATTATTATAGCACATCATGAGTGTATATTAGCACCATTTGTTGTTTGCTTTTAGGAATCTGGCATCAACTATCATTTTGACACAAAAAAATAGTCACTTAATGACCATGATCTATGCTGTAAGAGAAACATCAGATCTGACATTCCAGATGATGTGGTACTAAAAGCAAAATTAACCTTCTGATCTCAGTAGCAAATTGTCTTTATACCATTTTATAACATTATTCCACCCTTTCCTCAAAGCAAACCACAATTATAGCATTCTTTGGTACAGAGCAAAGCCGTTGATGTTTTGACATAATTGATTAACTGTAGCAGGAAAGCTTCACTGATTAAGACAACGAATTAGAGGAAGTGGGTCTGCAAGTGTCAGAGCGTTGAGGGGGTATCAGCAGATAGCCGTTGTCATTCTTAGAAGAGTACACCCTGGAGAGGTGGGGTTGCAATGTATAAGGACATTGTGGTTTGGCTGTCAAGGTTGACTCCCACAGTCTCTCTCTGCTATTTAGCAGAATTCCCCCAAAATGAATTTCAGTGAAACCAGTGGCCGTTTAACCTCTTTATTGGTTATGTGGGCTCTGCACCAAAAACTGTTTGTGTTTCTGTGAAAAGATGTCATCTGCTGTTTACTATTAGTTCATTGTGTCTTTCTAGTGGGATTCAACAGTGTCAAAATAAGCAGTGATGTGTAGAGATGTTAAAGCCTAAAAATTTACTCTGACGAAATGTTCCCCAGTGCATTTAATTCTTTGGAGCAAGGCATCAAGCTACAATAATTTCAGCTTTGACCCCATTACCCACTGCCCTTTTGAAACATAGCTCTTTTTTTTTTGACAAGTCCCATTCACCATCCCCAAGCCTGATCAAAAACACAGCGCAATATCTTGTTCTAGCTCATCAAAAGAGCTTTCCAGTTAATGCTATGCTAAGCTTAGAGGACTAAGCTGATAGCTTGTTTTATCACAGTTGGTGCTGCCAGCACTTGGGACTATTCACATCTTTAGGTTGCTAGATATTCACAATACTGAAAACAGACTATGGCTTAGTTAGACAGTCCCAGTTGTGGCCAGTAAGAGGAATCCCATAAGTGAGTGGGTGTTAAAGGAGAGAGTCTTGCAGTTGTTGAAGTGTAAATTGCACCTCTGGCTGTATGCTGACAGTGCCGGCACTTTGTGAGGGGCCCCACATCAAACCACATCCTCTACGGTTTTCAGTGTCTACTCAAACAAAAGAGACCTCTCCAGGGCTGGACTGGGACAAAAAATCAGCCCTGGCATTTTTTGGTCCAAGCGGCCCACCACTACGATCAGAATTGGTCCAGCCGGACAGCACCTGTATATAGCCTAGGACTGTCGTTCAAAATACACACACATACACGTGCACACACACACACTTGGACCCCATAGTCAGTAAAAGTTATGACTGTTTGAGGAAACTAAGCAGTAGGCTACAAAAACTACAAAAACTAGAGATGCACTGATCATGATTTTTCATGGACAATTCTGATGAGCTGATTCTGATACCAATTGCTTTTTTCCTTTAAGCAAGAGACAAGAAAGAATGAACAAGCTGTTCGTTTGCTCTAATACAGGCTGAACTGGCCATAAAAAAAGTATGATAAAAATGCGAATTCACTCTCTGCCAGCAGGTGGCGCTTATGTAACAGGCAATGGCATGTTTCCTGGGTTACCGCTGTAAACAAAGCAGAGCTGTGTTTATGAACATTATTTTAATATGCATCGTTCAGAGGCAAGATGAAAGGACAATGCCAACAAAAATTTTCTAAAGACAGTCAGTTCCCCTCAGGTTGTGTTAGGCCGCATTTACACTGCATGGTTCAAGTGACCCAATTCCGATTTTATCCTCCCATGTGGCACAGATCGGATATGGCCCACGACCGTGTAAGCAGGAAAAAAATCGCATGGATTCCGATGTTCTCTGATCGGTTTAAGGCCTCATTCATATGTGGAAATAAATCAGATATGAATCGGATACTTGCATTTGCGCTTGCCCTGTAAGGGACAAATCAGATATTCCCCTGTAAATGCGAATCCTACGTCATTGAAAACTCTCCAAGTCTCAGTCACGTCACTGGTGAACTAAAACCATGTGCCTGAATATAAATATAAGATCGACATGACACACAGACAAAAGCTCTGGTCCAATGCTTTGTGCCCTACATAGGCACATGTCTGCTAAAGGTGCATTCACACTGACAGCAATTAACTCAGTGGAGATCGCCTAGTCAATGCAAGTAGACATTCCTACTTGCCTCGACTTTACAACTCACCTACAGGGCCCTATCATACACCCGGCGCAAAGCGGCGCCAGGCGCCACACATTGTTTTTTGGGTGAATGTGATTTCACCAAGTAGCTACAACATGTTCTTGGATCAACATCATTGTTGATCCTGGAACAACATTCAAAGCAACCAATCAGAATTGAGGGATAACTTTTCAGGAAATATCTTGTTTAGGCTTATGATCAGGGTTAGGTGCTTCTTCACCCTTGTTAATCAGCTATCATTTCCCATTTATTTTAGGAATAAATTATGGGTAGGATTAGGTTTAGGGGTAGGAATTGGGTTAAGTCTATATTTTTGGACAGTAATGTTGATCCAGGATAAACAAAAGACGTTGATCCAGGAACATGTCTTACAGTTATCATTTTCACGTCCTGCGCCACGTTGTTTAAATAGCAAATGCATTTGCGCCCATTTGTGCGCTCATGGGCGTGCTGGTCTGAAAACGAGGTGTGTTCAGGTGCATTGTTGGCGCGTTGCTATTTTGAGGCAACTGAAATAGACTGCGCCATTGACCAACTATGCAGTATTTTTTGTTATTTAAAGAGCGTGTTAGTAATATGTGCCTATAGGCGGGTCCGCAACGCGCGTACACTCTGCTTATTACACACACAGGGACGTGAAGCACACAAACATGCCAAATATTAAAATTTAAAGGATTACAATGTAAAATATTATTATTGTGTAGGCTACATAAATATAATTGTTCTACATAGGCAGGATATATAAACAGTGCTTCTCACTCCTCATGGAGACTCGACTCGCAATGGATTTCAGTATGTTACTACACTAACAGTAGGCCTATGTTACTAAATGCCACGCTAATATTTGTCAAAACTGTTTTTTTACTAAATTAATTGAATTTAATTGAAATTTGAACTAATTTTCATAACATTATAAGTAACAATCTCAAATAAGTTCTGAAACTCAACAAATATGTTCACATTAAAATTTAAAACAAAAATTAAAAAAGAAAAGAAAAATAGTATTGAAAATCAATGAGTTGGACAGACAGAAGAAAATTATGAATTTGAACACTTTTTATTGTCTTATGTTAACCCATGTGAACGTGACTTGTGGAAGAACAAGACCTTCCTCTTCGCAAAGTCTTTTAATAAATACTAAAAGTTGTGAGAGTTGGCAAGTAACAGTTTTGTGGTTTACCAATTTCTTGTGTCATGAGATAGCATGTCCTTCTTCTTGGCTTGAGAATTCTCAGAAACCGTATAGTAACAGTTTCATATTCCCTTACAACATTAGGTCACATCACTCCATGAATTTTTTTATTTTTATTAAGAATCATCAATAAATTAAAAAAGGGTAGAGATAAGCAGTGCTACTAAGTTTTATATTATATTAGTATATTACATTACAGAAAATATATAAAATGTATGTTAAGTCACCCATTCACTGAACAACAACAAAAACAAAAATGGTAGAAATAGTAAGAAGTTCATACCTTAGGTTAAGGTTAAATATGAATAAAGAGGTCCATACATCTGCTTTGAGAAGACAGGCCTGTTTGAAAACAGCTTAACACATTAACAGCTGTGCTGCAGTCCACTGATAACACATTTTAATGCTGTTTACAGTCACCAGAAGGATAAACTACATTATATTCCTCCAGAAACTTTACCAAAGCTATTCAACTGAATAATGACTCTGTAAAAGGAACTTTGTCATTTAAATTATTATTTGAACATTTAAGTTCATAATTTAAAGGAACACTCCACTTTTTTTGGAAATAGGCTCATTTTACAACTCCCCTAGAGTTAAACAGTTGAGTTTTACTGTTTTTGAATCCATTCAGCCGATCTCTGGGTCTGGCGGTAGCACTTTTAGCTTAGCATAGATCATTGAATCGGATTAGACCATTAGCATTTGGTCATCAAAAATGACCAAAGAGTCAGTACAAGCTAAGTCCCCAATAGTCAACTAGTATGATATAGCTGGGGACTACTTTCAGGTGCTGCGTCATATCATTGCGCCTGCTGCACTCATGGTACGGTAGCAAATTTCCTTGATTATTACGCTGGAATGAGAGTATAGTTCCAAGTCATATCAGCCTAGAAAATCGCAACTTTTCATTTTCCGTTGGTCTTAGTACACGATGTAACTACAGAAGAGTCAAGCTTTAAATAGGAAAAATATCAAAACTCTTTGGTCATTTTTGAGCGCGATGCTAATGGTCTAATCAGATTCAATGATCTATGCTAAGCTACGCTAAAAGTGCTACCGCCAGACCCTGAGATCGGCTGAATGGATTCAAAAACGGTAAAACTCAACTTTTTAACTCTAGGGGACTTGTAAAATGAGCCTATTTCCAAAAAAAGTGGAGTGTTCCTTTAAAGGGATAGTTCACTTTGAAATTAAAATTTGGTATCTATCAGCTTACCCCAAGGGCATCCAAGATATAGGTGTCTTTTTTTCTTCAGTAGATCCAATTTTGATGTTTTTAGGTCAAACCGTTCTAGTCTGTCAGTCATATAATGGCAGGTATAGGTCACTGTCTCTATAAGAGGGAAAAAGAACATGCACAGAGAAATCAAAATTAAACAATTCCCCATCGTAACTACACATTGATGGCCTAAGACACGAAACGAGCGGTTTGTGTGAGAAAACGAACAGTATTTATATCGTTTTTTACCTCTTGTACACAACCATGTCCAAGTGATCTGAGTGCGCACACACATCCGGTGTGTGACGTGTGTGTGCGCGCGCTCTGGCTCGTCGGCGTCAACGCTTGACGGAGGGCGTGTCTGAAGCGTGGTGCTGACGCGCCGTCATAGTTACAACAACCAATCACATACTTCTCTGGTGTTGCATGAACGGGATTGGGTATTTGCATGAGGCGATCTGATTGGCTGATGCCTCCGTTGGCGCTTGAAAAGTTGCGTCAGCACCACGCTTCAGACACGCCCTCCGTCAAGCGTTGACGCCGACGAGCCAGAGCGCGCACACACACATGTCACACACCGGATGTGTGTGCACTCAGATCACTTGGACATGGTTGTGTACAAGAGGTAAAAAACGATATAAATACTGTTCGTTTTCTCACACAAACCGCTAGTTTCGTGTCTTAGGCCATCAATGTGTAGTTACGATGGGGAATTGTTTAATTTTGATTTCTCTGTGCATGTTCTTTTTCCCTCTTATAGAGACAGTGACCTATACCTGCCATTATATGACTGACAGACTAGAACGGTTTGACCTAAAAACATCAAAATTGGATCTACTGAAGAAAAAAAGACACCTACATCTTGGATGCCCTTGGGGTAAGCTGATAGATACCAAATTTTAATTTCAAAGTGACCTATCCCTTTAAGTGATCTCACTTCTCGATAGTGGTTCATTATTTCCCATCCTTTCTAATAGTTTAAATAGACAGACAAAAGTCATTTTGTAGCAGACTGACTACCTTGATACAATGCCCATATACAAGCAGGATTGGCAACCCCTGAAAAGTTTTATAAAGGATACTCACAGAAGCCATACTTGACATTGAAAGACAGCTTACGATCCTGATTAGTCTTTTGATGCATTTTGGAAATGGAATATATATATATATACATACATATACTATATATATATATACATATATATATGTATGTGTGTATGTATGTGTGTGTGTATGTGTGTGTGTATGTGTGTATGTATGTATATATATATATATATATATATATATAGTGACATTTTATTGCCACCCAAAATTCACACACCAACCAAATCTATATCTTCATCATTTGTTGTATAAAGCATTTCAGTGGTGCTGCAGACCCACCCATTTCATGACCTGCTTTCCTGAACTCTTTTTCAACATCTGCACTCTTGGTCCTTCAATCCAGCAGTGCTGCATGGATACAGGACACACCCTAAACCTCTCTCTCACTCACACTCCACAACCCCGAGTTTCACTGACAGAATGCAGAGAGCCCTGCAGTGCCTTTCCCCATCCTTCCTGACCTTCATACATGCCCTTACTGCAGAATTACTACGGCCACACCCTTCTCACAGCCTGTGAATCCTTGTTAGCGTGTTGAAACTGGCAGGTGATTTCTGCCAATTAGAACAGATGAGAGAAGAAAGCAGATCTTCAATGGACAACACATTAACAGACTTTTTAGACAAACATACATCACACAATAAATTGGCAAATCAGTTCCAATCTGACTGGGTGAAGTGATGCAGAAATTCTTTTGATCTATCACAAAGTCTAGATACATTATTATCTTTTTTTCTGTGTTTTCTGCACAACCGTTTGCATAATTAATCTTTTAATTAATTTTTCCACTGAAATCTGTTATTGTGGCATAATCTATCTTACATAAACCTTCCTTATTTTATTTATTAATATTTCAAGATATAAAAAATGCATTTGTGATGGGTTGATTCAGTCTTGTGCAATCTGCAATTCTATTAACCAGAATTTCAAAATTCAAACATAATGCCACGTGATTTGCATAATACCAGAAATGTGCTGCTCATTTGCATACACCTTAGTAACACTGCATTTAAAAACGTAAACATCATTATAAAAATGAAAGCATTTTATTTCCTCTTAAGATCATGTTGTCATCACAACTGACACAGATTACAAACCATCACAGTTTTTGAAAGCAAGTTTTCAGATCAAAAAAACAAAAAAATGAAAATTATAACACCTACAGGGAAAAAAATGCATAAATCAAGAACTATAAAAAATATAAAACTTGAAAAAAAAATAATTAACCTCCATTTTTAATCTCTAAGTACCATTTCAAAACATAATTTAAACACCTTTTCTTTTACACAAAATCAAGCAAACAAATGAATTTGAAACATTACTTTTCTTTTAAATAGAAGACATGTAATCAATTTGCCATGCAGTGGATGTAACATTAAATATTAATTCCCAAAAAAAATAATAATAATATACTTCTCTCTTTTTTATATAATTGTATCTAGATCATATAGATAATATATAGATATTTTGTATTCAAGTCAAAACACTCATCCTCCCTTTATAGGGAAACAAGCTAAATTAAAACATTTACCACAAATATAATCTAACAATGCTTTCATAGCTGCCATCAGTAGCATGGCTGTCTTTCAGGAACATTAAAAACAAGGGATTTCAGCAAAAACCATTTTGGCACAGAAAACCACACATAACGCCAGTAGCATCTGCTTTGTAAAAAGACACGGAAAGATTAGAGAAGCTTTTGTCTGATTTTTTTCCGGTTTAATAAAAAAAAAGAAAAAGGAAAAACATTCTGTGCATCGCTTTAGTCCAGGAGAGAGAGTGTATGTGCATCTCCTGAGCATCTGCTTGAGGCCAGTGGTGTGTCCCAGAGTTTTGTTGCTACTGCAGCATGCTTTTAATGGTCTTAGTGGTTGACTCATCATTAAGATGTTTTGTTGTGTACCTGCACAGAAGACATTAAATAATAATTATATTTAATGCAGAATCTTGCAGTGTTGTGTTAAGCTTTCTTTAGCACTGATGCAAAAAACAAGCAGTGCTATAAAAAAACTAAAGAAAACAGCAAAAACAAAAGAAAAGAAAAAAATATTTTTCATAGGCCCATTATGGGCCCCTGATGCCTCAAAGTGCATATGTCAAGGAATATTCCTCACATTAAACCACTAAAGAAAATATGAGGAAAAAATCAAAATGTGTCTTCATGGAAAGGTGCAGCATATGATATTAATATGATAAGATTTTATGATAATATTCATGTAAAAAAAAAGCTTTTTACCTGAGAGCATTTAGAAGACCTTCCACACTGTTTGGTGGCTGATCTCTGAGCACTTTAATGCAGCCTTTCATCTGTTTGGGGAAAAAAGCAACCATGGTTAGAGTGGCAGAGTAATGACAGCCCTCAACATCATGAGTCATGATGCTGTGAGAGAGCCATCGCCACGTTTTCTAAGCACTATGATTATGAGTCAGTGTTATTGCCTAGCGGGAGGGGAAAAAACGTCAGAGATGGGTTTGCAGTAACAGGAGATGATGGTTTCACTCACATCTATTTTGGAGGACTTTGCGAATGCGCCGACGGGATGGACGTAGTCGTAGAGGATGATGACCCCCACCATGACACGCAGACAGAAGGAAACGGTCTCCTCACTGCTGAAGCGGCTGCGGTACTCTCTGTCTCCAAAACAAATTAGAGAATAAGCAAATCTTTTTTTAATTTTTTGTTTTATATTTACCTACTAATAAAAAAAATAAAAATGTAATACACCACATATTTTATGGTATCATCAGACAGATGAGAAAATGGCAGACTTACGGGGTTTCCAACATAACTTTGCACACGATCGCCATGGTGCTTAACACATCTGTTGTGTTTTCAATGGGCAAGTTTTTATTCTGTTGGTCAAAAGGAAAAAAATATTTATTTTTAAGTTATTTTTTGAAAATGTCACTGACAACTGATTTTAAATATTTTTGTTTACCTCTGACACAAATTTTGTTGTGCCATCACTTAATGTCTTTAGCATGGGTGTGGCATCAGCATAAAATAGAGATATCCGATTGGCCAGCTCATTATTCACCTCGTTTTCTCCCTCTGCCTACATGGACAGACACCAAAAACATTTTTAATGGAGTAAAGATAGATTTTTCTTTCTGAACAGTTTCTCAGAACTTATCACAGTCAATTAATTCCTCATGAAAATGATTAATAGAAGACCATAAAGAAAACAATGCGAAGATGGATAAGCATTGAAAGGTTTTTTCCCTGTGCCCCAATTTCTCAGGTGAAAAAAATCAGTCTAAAATGTTATATATCATTAATGTACTAAATAAAAATGGACGGATGTCACTTAACCCTTCTGCTTAAATGAGAAGGGAGTGTATGTCAGCCAATTTTTGAGTTTGCAAAGCTAGCATCATTTGAGTAACAATGGAATATCCCGCAATACAGTCATTTTGGTTAACGGGATAAATGGGAGATACAGCAAAATGGACAAGGATGGGAAAAGTAAAGACATCCCCAGACATAAAAAGGACATTATGTATTAGTTCTTTTGCAAAATATATATTTTCTGTGAAATTAAATCTGTCTTAATTTACTTTATTCTACTGAATGAAAACGCTTTTCAAACAAGCAAAAACATCAGCTTCAAAATGAGGGCAGCCAGACAATAACAAATTTGTTTTTATTTAATAAGAAAGCGGTTTAATCTTACAGTAAACTGCATACACCTGCACATTCTGGTGTGTCAAGTCTAAAAATACATTCATGCATTAAACAATAGTCTAAACTATTAGTGCAGATGTGGAGAGTGCTAGCTGGAGTGATTTATTTAGCTCTCTTACAGTAGTAGGGCCCTGGGGAACCATGGTGGGGCTACTGAATTTAATCTGGGAGAATATGAGGGGAAAACCAGCGCCACTTCACTAAACAAGGTATGCAGACTGCACGGTGTCCCCCAGGGCTATGTATGTGGCCCGCTCTCAGATCAGATATTTAGTCCTAGGAGGGCAGGACATCTCTGCGGAGGACAGGCACAAAAGCTGACCACAGATCAGGTGCCACACTATATTGGTGCACCTCAATGCACTTCAGTGAGCATCTCAGAACTCACTCACTCTCCCAGTGGGAGGCCATTTTCTGTTTGGGTCCTCAACAGTCCCCTGAGGGCTGGTATGTGCAAGTGGCTGAGTGCTTGAGTATGCGAGTAAGAAAGAAAAGGAAGTGTGTTAGTTATGTGAAAGGGGTTTAGATCAAATCGAGAGCTGCTTGTCAAAGGCGTCTTTTTACTTTAAAAGTAAAAAACAGGTGTGGATAAAAGATGTTCAGTAAGGACAGAAGTGTAGTGCACAGAAAGGTGAATAGAAAGAGAAAAAGAGGGGGGTTGAGAAAGTCATAGCAATAGAGAGGTGGCAGTTTCAATTCTTGAGAAAACTCACAGGAACGTTATTGATCCTCATGCGGCTCAGGGTCCTCCTGTAATAACTGAAGTCATTCTGAATGGCAGGATTTGTCATCTGCAAAAGAATGAAAAGTTTATCTACACTACCATTCAAAAGTTTGGGGTCAGTAAGACTTCAAGATATTTGCTTTTGTTCAGCAAAGACACATTAAATTGATCAAAAGTGACAGTAATTTATTATTTATTATTACAAAAGATTCTATTTCAAATAAATGTTGTTCTTTTGAACCTTCTATCAAATAATACTGATTGAAAGAAAAAGAAACAAAAAACAGTTTCCACAAAAATATTAAGCAGCACAACTGTTTTCAACATTGATAATAATAAATGTTTCTTGAGCACAAAATCAGCACATTAGAATGATTTCTAAAGTATCATGTGACACTGAAGACTGGAGTAATGGCTGCAGTCTTCATTTAAATCTTTTGAATCTCTCCTTTACTATCATTGCTTGTTGTGGGTGATTGCCAGACCATTGCTATGCAGTTTTATTGGTTTTTAGCTGTATAGTTGCTAGGGCATTACCATGTTGCTATACTGTAGGTTACTGACTAGCCACCAAGTCTCTTTTCAGGTCTCTAAATGTGGTTAAATTTAAGTCTAAGGGATTATTTTCATCTGTTTTATCATCTGCCAGGCAAGAATTCGTAAGTCTGATCCCTTAGAAAAATAATAGAACACCTCTCAAAGTTACATAGCAAAGTTTAATACTCAAAGTTATGGGCTTTTAAACAACTTGCAACTCTAAGTAGGAACAATAGTAATAGTGATGCTTGCCTTAACAAGAGCCATTAATAAAATTAAATTGTGTATGCAAAGGTGTTTCAAAGGAAGGCAAATCTCCAGGTAATTGTTGGTGTGAGAGGACTGAAGTAGACAAATGCAGTCTGGTAGCCTAGAAGGCAAAGAAAACTTACAGGATTAGCTAAAGCTTTACATAAATGACTACCAGTTCCTTTAGGTAATCAGAGCAATCTTTATCTGCCAGGACTGAGACTGTCTGGGACTCATACATCCCCTATAGAAGCACTGTTTTAACCTAAAGCACAGCGCAAAAGATTTGTAGCTTGTGACAGATGGATAAACATGCTTTAATGAAGAGTCATGTTCAATTTAGGGTTCAGTGACAAATTCAGTGACAAAGGAGGGGGTGCTTGTCAAGATGAAAGTGGAGACAGGTTAGAGGACAAAGGTCAGGGAGAAGAATTAACTCTTTAGGATTTGCAAGAGCAGAGGTCATCTATAGACCAATTTCATGTAGACGTCACAGTTACGTCACTCGCAGCTGCGCACGCATTGTGGTGGCAGAAACACACGGTAATAAGCGGAGTGAAACGGGAAAAGATCCACAGAATAAGAGATAAAATGTACTGTTGTGCCTTTGGATGTCAGAATCGGAATGCAAATAATTTTTATAGAATACTGTCGTCAAAAACGCCATTTGAAGCTAAACACAGATTTTAAATGGACAGACTAATGAATGAAACCTGCTATGATTACTCTACTTTTAAAGCATAAATTTGATTTAAACAATTGGTCTACGTAATATTCACATATACAGTTCATAGAGAATATATTATATTTGCCCTACAGTTACAGCATGAACATTTAAACCTATAACATTTTACATTTAACGTTACCTATTGTCTCACAATTCTTTTTTGAGACTTTTTTTTTTCTCGCAAATGCAACTTTATATTTCGGACTTTATAACTCGATTTAACTCAACAATAGCGAGTTTGTCCATTCTGAGGGGGAGGGGGCCAGATGTGTGGGATATAACTCAAAAGAGAGAATGGCGAGTTGATTTTTCTTATCAGAATTGTGAGATATAATCTCGGAATTGCGAGAATAAAGTCCGAATTTTTAAATATTGAAATTGAAATTTTAACGCTGCTGCCACTGCCAGACAAAAAACAAACAAAAAAAAAAAAACACGACAGCTGTGGTTAAACAAGATAAAACGAGCGGACTGGACAGAAACTATCATCAAAAAAGCTCGCGTTTGCAGGCAGCGCACACTTCTTATCAGAAAAGGTTCAATAAAGTTTTGTCTTTTGTTGTTATGGGCGCGTCTAAAGATTTATTATGCATCTCAGTACTATGTCGTGTATGAAATAATGTCTGTGTGCATGTGTGTAAAACAACAAACTGACGATTTATATGCTTAATCATGTGTAATTGTATATACATTGTTATGAGTAATTGTGGCTGGAATAATAATGTAGCTGTAAAAATAGTTGCCTGCTGAAATTGAAATATATATACATCTTAATGACTAGATACACGGTGAGTTTGTCTTTACTATAGACGTTAGATGTGACTCAACCGGTGGTAATCCTGTCAGATCGTCCATCCTTTGAGTGAGTACAGGTCAGCCAATTTTGTCTGTTAAAGTTAACCTTTTCAAATAACGCAGTCCCGGACAGTATGCAGGTATGCAGCCCTTACATATGCAGGTAAAATCAGCATTTCTCCACTTATTGTTAAAAAAACAAGCTAACAGAATTCACAGCTAGCGTTAGTGAAGCGGTCAGGTGACTCTTTCTGCCACCACCTAAGCTCCGCCCACAGAAAAACGTCACAATGTTTACTAACATGAAACTGGTCTATAATTATGAAAATATTAAATAATAGTAAGAAAAATCTCATGTTTTGGAAATGTAAGTCTATTGAATCTTTAGACATACTGTATATCCTTATATATAACCTTTAGATACTGTGTGTATATATGTATATATATATATATATATATATACTGTATATATATATAAGTTTGCATGTGTTGTTTGTTTGATTAAGATTGTGCATAACAGGTTTTTCAGCAAGGTTTTGATAATTTAGAGGCCTTAGAAATGAATGCATCAAATGATACAGTAGGCTTTATAGGATTAATGATGGTTATGTGGATAAATCTCAGAAGAAATCAAAACAATATCCTCAAATGACATCCTTGTCAACAAAACTAATGCAGTCGATTTACTCTCAGACCAGACAGCCCATCCTATCCCTGCAGCGTCCGGCGCTACGGCATTGTCGGGCTGAAGTAGGTCACTGCGCCAAGCTGAGAGGAGGGCATGGTTGGATGGAGGTTGGCATGCCACCTTACACCCCCTACCTTCTCGCATTTAGCAACCCCATCTGGGGGGGGGCTTTTTAATTGGGGCATCCCAGCTCCGTGCCGGAGGGCGTCGGGGTATATGTGAATGTTTGCATTAGGAAGAGCAGGATATAAAGGCGCTAGTGTTGGTGCTGAGGTGAATAAGAAAACGGCTAGACGAAACATTATTTGATTTCTTTGGACACATAACCCGAGACAAATGAGATGGTTTACTGTTCAGTCATTTAGGGTTAGAGTGCCTGAGGTTCTGACATGGTCAGGAGTGTGTAAAAGCACACTATAGCTCAGCATGCTGCTGTCTTGACATATACGTACACTTTTAAGTGTCCGTTCAGCATTATTAATTTAATGTAAAAGAAACAGCAGGTGTTTAAGATGGGAATAAGAGAATGAGGAGAGCGACAGATCAAAAACTAATTTTCTTGTGATCTTAAATGTCAGGAAAGGTTTGACAAGCACCTGGGGCAACGAAAACTGACACGTGCAATTGGAAAGTAATTATTTTCTCATTAGCTGGTTTCTAATCACAATTAGCATGTCATTAGAGAGAAGTGGAAGCTTGTTAAGGCATCACATCTTGGTCAGTCTTATCAATCGCATTGTAATGTGTAACAGCAGGCTGCATGTTAAAATTCTGATGACTTACATGGCTCATCTTTTAACAATGCATTTCATTTGACTACAGAACATTAATGAATGAATCCTTCTCATGGACCTCATATTTTATGTATAAAAAAATGAAGCATGTTTTAGGTCGATTAGGATTGTTTGATAATTAAACATTTATGTATATTATTTTCATAACAATTAGGAATATGTTCCCCCAAATTAGGATTACAGTCCTACATCGGGATGTTTACATTTGTTAAGTTTTAGTTTTTTTCCCCCCATAATTACTAATATGTTCATTAGTGATTAAATTCTCAATACTGTAATATTTTATTTTTGTTTAAGCCAGCATAAATCAAATAAGTCAATATAATACAACCAATATAATACCAATTATAATATCAAATGCTACCATGATGTATGAATATTTTTTCTTGTTTTTATTTATTTTATTGTCATGGTAATAAGAATTTAGAGGGCTGAAAAGTTCTTAATCTTTGTAATGAATGCTAAAAATGTTAATGATTTAACAACAAGACTTCATGGCTTCATTTCCTTTAAATAGAAATATAATTTTTATTTCTTATTATAGGACTCAAACATTCTTTACAGGTTTCATGAGATTCAAACAAATTACTTTTGACCTGTATTGTGTCAGCTCCTTAGTATCAGTACACATCCAATGCTAAATAAACATTTAAATAAGCACAAATTTTAAATGCAAATTGATTCAACGACTGACTAAACCTGGTTAAACCTGTATCATATATAATGGTCTTTCATTTATGCAAAGACTGCAATCAAAAAATAAATAATGATAACAAAAACCATTATCATCACGAAAAAAATGAATTTTTATTGAGTTATTGTATTGAGGTATGGTCCTCACCTTGAGCTCATCAAAGCGCAGTGTGAAGTGCAGGATCTCAGCGAACTGTTTGGCAAGGGCTTGCTCTCTCTCCAGATGCTGTGTGGGGTCATCATATGTCTCACTAGTGAGTGCTCTCAACAGACTATGCAGCGCTGCCTCTGTAGAGTCACACAATGGTCAGTTAGGGTCAATTAGGTTCTCATTGAGTGCAACAGGTTGTTTAACAATCATATATATATATATATATATATATTACCAATTATAAACAACTACCCACTGATGAGTTATATTAGCATTATTAATAGCAACAATATCAAATACATATGTGTGTGTTCCAGGTAACTATAACTCAACCTTTTCAACTAAATGTTGTATACTGTAAAACAGCCCATAAAAAAATACATGACCGTATATTGTTTGTTTTAAACAATATACTGTTTAGATTCTGACATACTGATTTATACTGCTCGTAGACCAGCACTAAGAATCAATCCTTCCATCAAACAACATAAAACATCTTGTACCATACATAACCCAAATTAACTAATAAATGTTATTTAATGCATAATCTCAAACTAATTTCTCAGACACACAAACATACTCCAGGCTACACAAAAGGCACACTCTTACATAAGGCTTAATCTGAAGTTTCTCTATGTTCTTTACTAACACACGGTGATGTCTTAAGCCTCAGTAGACAGCTTGATGACTTGAGAGGCTGTTCTTAACCCACAATTCCCGCTCTCAGTTTCTCCATTACTCTATTAAGGCAATACAGTACACAGCAGCATGTTAGAATAATTATATTACATAAGAGTCAGCCTAGCAGCCATAAATGAGTTTATGGTTGAGGTACGTTATGATCTCAGTCTGTCCACATCAACCCAATTTTTAATCCTGATCTCAATTACAAGTCTTAAAATATACATATAAACAAACCAAACAGAGTTGCCCTTGAAGTGATTCATGTCTTGCTGTTGCTAGTATTGCAAAATTGTATAAGAAACTCGTACTGCATGTTGAAAGAGAGCAATGGAAAGAAAAAAAAGCAATGCTTTGGTGATGTGGCTTTAGATCAGTGTATCAACAACAGTTGATGAACTGAATTAAGTCTCTCAGAGTTCAGACAATTTGGGGGGTTTTCAGCTTTATTTTTATTGGCTCATTTGGAAATTGCAGTAATCAATCCCGTCTGAAGGTAAACAGAGGGTAGCTTTGTCTGTCAACTTATTTATTTCCATATGGACTTAAGAAAACAAGAGTTTTTAGGTTTTACATAGTCAAGCCAGTATAGTCATCAGACTGTGAGAGAAGGAGAGAGAGAGAGAGAGAGAGAGAGAGAGAGAGAGAGAGAGAGAGAGAGAGAGAGAGAGAGAGAGAGAGAGAGAGGGAATTTTCAGGCTGGTGACTCAAGCTGCAGCAGTATGTAGAGTAAATTGAGCAGATTTGCCATACGGTAATGACCTCAATCTGCTTTAGTCAGCTTGGCAGGGCAGAGGAGCTGATTAAAAATGGCCATGGAAGCACACTATTCTCCTCCCAGTCAAAACATAGCTTGGGACGAGCGGCTTTTAAGAGCGCATGCTGAGAATTGAGTGTGAGGCGAGGACGGTGGATTGGAGGAAAGCAGGGCAGGGCGAGGGAGTGTACGTCACATCTCATCACAAGAGAAAGCAAGAGAGAAGAAATGAGACATGTAGGTAATGTTAAAATGCCAAATATACACTGAGGAATATCAGCCGTTTGAGATGAACCAGTAAAACAAAACTAAAACAAACAATAAAATAATAAATAAAAACAAAACCTCATAACAAAAACTATATATATATTGTACAGTATATATACACACACACACACAGGGACCAATTCTCACTATTAACTAGTTGCTAGTAGCATGCCTATTAAAAACATACTGCACTGTAAAAAAAAAAAAAAGTTGGGCTACCTTAAAATTTTAAGTCAACCAGCTAAAGCAGATTTTTGAGTTTTCTCAACTTATTTTTTAGGAAATTTCTCAACTTTTTGTTGTATAAACTTAAAACAAGAAGTTGAGAAAACTCAAAAATCTGCTGAAGCTGGTTGACTTAAAATTTTAAGTTTGCCCAACTTTTTTTTTTTACAGTGTGGCTGTTTATTAGTACTTATAAAGCACATTCTGCATGACATTATTCTACATTCCTAATCCTACCCAATACCTAAACTTAACCACCTTACTAACTATTCATAAGAAGCAAATTAGTAGTTTATTGAAGCAAAGTTGTAGTTTGTTAATGACCTTAGAATTAAGTGTGACCCTTATTTCTTTAATATGATTATATTGTGAATCTATCACGAATCCTGACACTCTGCTCTGCAACTCCGTCCTTGTCTGGAGACACGGACAGACTCGTCAGAATGTAGCAGCATGCATATTTCACGCTGTTAATACAATTATAACACCACTGACACCCAAAGGCTCAAACTTTGACTTAACATGCACAGATAGGTTCATCGTCAGGCGAGAGCACTACATGCCAAGTGATCAGTGTAGTTAAGTAAAGCATGTCAAGCATGAGAGCTTGCGCCAAAAGTCGGTTTAGTGTTCTGGAGCGGAAAGCGCGGGAAAGCAAGATGACCCAGTTCGGTGAGTTACATAACATATGGCAGACGCCTGGCCTGCACTCATTGAATACAAGTTCAGAAGCCATTACATAGATTTAAAATACAAGGTTTCAATGGCTTCAGGGTAAGACCACCATAAACCTTGGTCTTATTGAGCTGCTAACATCCCTGTGTTTTGATGAGCAAAACAGCTAATGCCAAGGAAGCCATATGATCTGAAGTATTAGATATCATGGTCATTTTTCTCTATGCATATCAGTGAGAGGTTTGTAACATTTATGGCATTTAAGCCTATCCGTCAGCTAGTGTGTTACCCCAAACATTGTGTTTTGTACAAGAATATGAGAGGACCAGCTGTGGTACTTCCCTGGGGCTGCTCAGGTGTAAGTGTGTTTGCACACAATGTGTTAGTGTGCATTTAATTTGTAAGTTGTTTACAGCACAGAAAAAAAAACAGAAAAAAAAACTGGTTGTTTTAAAGAGACAGCACATTTAAAGAGACAGTTCACCTAACAATTCCAAACCCCAAATTCCCAAACTTATGACAATCACTTATAAATCAGCTATTGTCAATAAAAGAGAAGCTTTAAAGTGGTGGTTGATTATGATTTCACTTTTTTATTAAAGTTTTTTTTAAGTTTAGTTAGTGTGTAATGTTGCTGTTGGAGCATAAACAACATCTGCAAAGTTACGACGCTCAAAGTTCAATGTAAAATGAGATTTTCTTTTAAAGATATCACTGTTTAAGGACAACAAAAAAGGCTGGTAAGGACATCTTCCCGGGTTTGTGACATCACTAACCCCAATGTTTACATAAACCCTGCCCCCGGGAACATGCAACTACCTGTATAGAGTGGGGGAACTATGACGTCAGAACCCGGAAGAGTAATTCGCCGCGGGTTCCTTCGAGATTTTCCTATGGGGTTTTATAATGGGGTTTTTCAATTTATGAGTAAAATAAAGCCTGTGGTAAACACAACTTGACGATACTTTTACGTTTTGTTCTACAATGTAAACTGCACCCACTCACAGCCCAAACGTTCTTATCTAGTTACTTATTAAAAACATACGTTTTCAAAAATGAACATAACTGCTTCAAATTTTTAGTTTTGGGTATGGATGTGTGTAATTTACGTTGTAGAACAAAACGTAAAAGTATCGTCAAGTTGTGTTTATCAAAACGTAAAAGTATCGTCAAGTAAAAGTGTGTTGTATCACATGGGAAAATCAATTACTCTTTTCTGACGTCATAACTCTACTGACGTTTCCGGACAACATGCACCCACATAATAAAACCCCATAGGAAAATCTCGAAGGAACCCACGGCGAATTACTCTTCCGGGTTCTGACGTCATAGTTCCCCCACTCTATTGGCAAGGGAGCGTGACGTTTCCGGACAACATGCACTAGGTGGTTAGCAAATCACAACACAATGGGCCAGCTAACCAATCGGAGCCCGATTGCACATTTCTGAGGGATGGGCTTCATAGAACCAGGAAATCGAGAGACTGTTTTGAAGAGAACAGAAACAGTGATGTAGAATAAAGGTAAAATATGTGAAAATAATGTTTTTTTTAAAAAAAACAAAGCATGAACACATGTTACACTGCACCCTATAAACACAATCAAACATTCAAAAAAAGCTGATCAACCACCCCTTTAAGGTCTTCCTGCAGTTTCCCACCTAAAATAAGAGCTTGATGGTTTAAGATTTAAAAATTTGAAATTTAAGACAGCCATAAATATTACCATTTAAAAAAAAAAAAAAAAAAAAAAAAATATATATATATATATATATATATAGTCATACTGATATATAACCTCAGCATTTTTAGCCAAATTGTGGCTAAAAATTCAGACCGTGCAGCCCCACCTGTATGAGTTGCTTTCTTTTCTTTACTTTTTTTTTTTTGTAGGTAGGCACATACAGACTACTTCCACATTACTTATGATGCTTTCTTTTTATTTTTAAGATTCTGCCCCATTCACTTTCATAATATGGAAAAGAGCAGCATGGACATTCTGCTAAATATATCCTTTTGTGTTCCATAGAAAAATCATTCAGGTTTGGAATGACATCAACGTAAGTAAATGATGCTAAAATGTTAATTTAAAAGGTTTCTGCATAACTACTTCTGCTATGAAAAACAGGCTAATGTACCTAATCTCTGTGAAAATTCGTAGAACTTCTTTAGTTTGCCTACTAGTGGCACCACAGCAGCCCACGCCTGGTCTTGTAATGCCTCATCATTAGGGTTCTGGATTGCCTGAAAAAACAAACACAACATCTTAATAATACAACATCTGGCGAGTTATAAACAACGTTCCCACAAGTCTAAATGGAACATATTATTTTATGACCGTATGAGGTTGTGTTAGAATTATGTATGTGAGATGAGGTTTTTAAATGATGTGCCCATGAGGGTGGCAATTTGAGGATGTAAATGATGTCAAATCCAAGCACACAAGAGGTTTGAAGGTTTATTCATTATGTTTTTCCATTATGACACTGGGCAGAACATCTAGTCAATGTTTTTTTCTCTCTACCTCAGTGTGCCTTTGAATTTCCAAATGCATGAGGCTCATTGAAATAATTACTGAGTGTGCTGACATAAAAAAGGAATGCACCGCGTTCTTTTGAGTGAATTAGAAAAAATATATAAAAGAAACATTCACTTTCATTCTGCAGAAGATGCCATTCCATGGCAACTGTATCCGTATAGCAACAGTATCCGTGGCAACAAGAGTATCAATCACACTGACACTCACTCATACCGAGGCGTGATTGAGCAGAGCAGAGAATTTCAAATTATATGAACATGCTGTGAGATGAGATTTTAAAGCCACCAATATTATTCCTTCAACTCATTTCTGTGCGAATTAATGTACATACTGTAAAGAGTTTATTTTGTATGAACAACTTTATAAGTGCATATGCATAAGTCAAACATCAGCAGACCTCTGTTATCTTGAGAGTGTGCCTGTACCTCTCGTATCTCTTGGCCCGCGCCTTTATATGCCTGTAGTTCATCAAGTATTGCCAGTGCATCCTTCAGGACCACATCCACTTCGTCCCACGTTTCCCGCTCTGCTTCTGTTGGCTGGGCATCTGGAGGCAGAGAGAGAGAGAGAGATGACTTAAAAGGTCTTTAATCAAAAGGTCTTTCAAGGTTACATTTAGTCAGTGTCTGACACATTAAAAGTGAACATACTGTATGTATGCAAATCATGAACAGGTATTATAGAGCTTTACACCTTACAGAATGAGGCAAGATTAAAATGAAGGAAAGAACAAAGAAGACTAATTGGTGTCATGTTGTATATTATATTTAATCCTGTGTGTGTGCTGATACTATATGGGCAAATTCCACTTTTACTATAGAAAAGTGGGTACTCTGAAGGAAGGGTATTACTGTATAAGTACTCTTTTGAACATTCCATTCATTAAAGAATACAGAAAAAAAATGTATCATGGTTTTCACAAAAATATTAAGCAGCACAACTGTTTTCAACATTCATAATAATAACAATAAATGTAACTGAGCCCCAAATCAGCATATTCGAATGATTTCTGAAGGATCATGCGATACTGAAGACTGGAGTAATGGCTGCTGAAAATTCAGCTATGCCATCTTCAAAATAAATGACATATTAAATTATAATAAAACAGAAAACAAGTATTTTAAATTATTATATCATTTCACAATATTACTTAATATTTATACAATATTACTTAATGTATTTTTGATCAAAGAAATGTAGCCTTGATGAGAAACACCAAACTAACTAACCCTAAACTAAACATCACACTTCCATTTTTTATTTTGTTCTAATGTAACCTTAATAACATTGCAGTAAAATTCATATTTATGGCTAATTGCTGGGGCAACTAAATGTTTGTGTTAAACATTACTTTGTGTATTTTAATTGAAAAACCATTGCATTTTTTATTAAAAATAAATAAATAAAAATACCACCCAGGATAATATAAACTACAAAATTAGATTGTTGAAGTGACCACTGTAAATATTCTTCACTAGCAGACCTTTTATTACAAGTGATTTGGTTGCTCACATTCATTTGGACTGACTCTACAAGTAGTGTCTTATATATAGTAGTTTGTACACTTATATAGTTTGAACTTGGAACTTTAATTTCGGATATATACAGTCCAAACTTGACATCACTATCAGCTGAATGTTGTGCAATTCATAGGCTGTGCAGACTTCTGCTGAACATCTTCATTTGTCTTCCAAATCAAACTGGTTTGGAGTGACAAGCGAGTGAGCAAATGATGACTAAATTCAATTTTTGGGGTGAATTACTCACTGGGGATCTTAAAGCGTATTTGAGTCAAACCTCCACAGCTGAGCCTGTTTCATATGTTTAAAAGGCAAAATGTGGAATTTTAAATGGTGGAAACTTTAGGCCCACATCTAAAAAAGAAACCTCAATGAGACACTGGCTGCTGTTAACTACAGCTGGCTTCAAATGCAATTTAAGAAATTAAGGGCCACCTCCTTAATTTCCAGCATTCAGATGCCACACATTAAGAGTGCAATGATCTCTTAGCTTTTTCATCTTTGTATGTTTTCGTATAGATACAGTAGGTCCTGTTCTATTGCTCTGTCTCTTGGAGTCTCTCGCACTCCCGCCCTCTTTATTAGTGTAACATAACTCTTGAGCAGACACTATAGGAATGTTTCTTATATGTGCGCGACCGATGAGCCATGAATGAGTCAATAGTTTCGGTGACTCCATATCGCCTCCTGTCTTCCTTCATAGGAACGACTATGTGACTAAAAATGGAGACAAACATGGTAGGATGGAAATGTTCTGTGGTCAAGGGTAATAAAAGCCAGGAAATTGTTATTTTCCACTGTCTTCTTTTCTTTGGTTCATTCATCTTCCTTCGCTTTGGAGAGTTTTTGGGTTCAAACAAATGAGATGGTAGCAGATTGTATGTGATTCATGAACTAGTCTCCAGGGGAAAAGAGTTTAAGATATTATCAAGACCCAAAAGCGGAACTGGCATTTTTTACAAGCTGACCGGGTAATGACCTTCACCAAGTCTCCCAGAATCCCAGTTCTCAAACATACCAAAAATGACACGCGAGATACCAAATTGGTGCATTTTGAGGTAAGCTTTGAGAACGAGGGATTGTTTACAGCTAATAAATGAAAGAGTCGATTGAAAGGGGAGAAATATCTCACTTTCGAAATCGAGGAAGAAGTTGGGCTCTTGTTCAAGATCGGTGCATGTCAAAACTTTAAGGAGATTCCCCATGACAACGTACCTAAAGGGAAAAAGAAAGACAGAGTTAAGCCACATATTTTGAACAGAAATCATAAATCTGATGGTCAGATCCAGGTGGGGCAGCACTTAACAGCCTTACTTTGATTCTATCATGGCACTAATCTCCCTTGGTATCAGTCAAGAAACCATCGCCCTTCCAACCACCAGTCGACGCTCCTTCCCTTTACCCCACAGCTTCCACTCTCCAGACGCAGTGGTTTTCCTGTGCAGGGCCTTGGGTCGACCAGATGTCACTATTTTAACCCCCCTCCTTCAGCACACACACAGAGTTACGGGAATCCCTGTGCTTTGGTGGCCAGTGCCAACTGTGCATGTCATGCCTACTGCTCACGTTCAGTTCCCTCTATTGAGGGGCCCCAAGCATTTAAAGTCAAGATTTAGGAAGTAGACTAGTGTTTTTAGATGCAAAAACAGCCCTCTAAAACCATTAATTCTCTTGGGATAACTGAGGCTACTGAGTTTAACATTTTGCATTTGCAAAACGTGAATAACAGTAGACATGAGTGAAGTACAGAAGCAAGGCCAAACTATCCTTCCAAACAGCAAAATCGAGGAAGGAAAACTCACATTCCCAAGATGTTCAATTCATAGCTTTCAGTCACGTGACCGGCTCGAAGACATGGAGGGCAAAACATCCATAGAACTGCAGGACAAGCCTGTTAATTTTCCATCCGTTTCACAGCCGCAAATATTTAGATCACCTCTCAAAAGAATAAAACAAAGGTATGTGAACAAAATGCAAGTTTTGGCCATTTGCAATTCATTTTAAGCACCCGCGGCAATATTTAAATCATTAAACAGTGCGACAAAACAACATTGTAAAAGGCTTTCCTGTAGCTCAAATGGTAGAGCATGGCGCTAGCAACGCCAAGATCATGGGTTCGATTCCCAGGGAAAGCAAGAGCTGATAAAAAAATGTAAAACTGTAACTTGAATGCAATGTAAGTCGCTTTGGATAAAAGCGTCTGCTAAATGCATAAATGCAAATGTAAATGTAAATGTAAATGTAAAAACACTTAAAGTGCCTTAATATATTTAAAACAGTAATATTAAAATAACAAATTCAGTAATCTCTATATTAATGATGTGTAGTTTACACAGGCAAGCAGATGAGGCCGGAATATGAATGCAATCCGCTTAATGGTTCTGTGTTTTCCTTATAATGGTTTTATTAACGTGAAACTTTGCACGTTGTGTTTATATTCTGGCTTCATCTGCTTGCCTGTACAAAATATACATCATCAATAAGGTGTTTACGGAATTTTACCTTTTAATATCTGCGTATTACTACATAACTACTTAATGCAAACTGTGTAAAAATAACTGTCGGTCAGTGGAGCAAAGCTTTGTTTTGCCCTCCAGGTGGGCGTTCCTATAAGGGTGTGACGTCACGTGAAAACTATCAATAGAGGGGTCATTTCACATGAGCATTTATGGTAAACGGCTTGTTCAAAAACAGTTTTTGTGATGGTGTCACATCTATGGGCTATATATCAGTCCAATACAGTGACTTGACTCACCGGACACAATCAATGGTGAGAGTTTCAGGGTGAACCGTTAGCAACAATGGAAAATGGGGGAGTTTTTGGGAAACCTGCTTAAAAAGCATCATTGTATTTGCAACTACACTTGGTGATGCATGTTAAGCTATGACTAATATGGAAAGTTGACTGCCAATGCTACAGATCTGTACAATATTTCTCCAATACATTTCACGTTGTAAAAAAATACTTTTTTAGCCTATCTGTGAGAAAATCAACTATAAAAGAAAGATTCTGAGAAAACACACAGAAGGGAAAAAAAAAAAAACATCCTTCCTTCAATGCATACCAGGCTCCTCCAACACAGCCACCTGACATCAAACCCGATAAACACTGTTAGCTGATGGGAAAATGCCTCCACCACAACTCTCAATGGCATTTCTCTGTATAAAAGCGGTTTTTACCAAGAACTGCACTGGTCTGAAGGAAAGTTTTTTTCTATGAGTGTCAGGAGAGGAGCTGTACACATTTAACAAATGCACAGTTCAGCTGCAGATAACCTTTTAAAAATTACAACTAAACAGAAGAAAAATACGTAAACAAGAAATTCAACTTTTTAGGCTTAATTTTTTTAGAAAAAAATCTGAATTTTAATGACAGCCATAACATAAAAATAATTGTCAATTTATTACTGCACAGTATTTTAAATGCATTAAATTCAATAACCAATTTAAGAGAAAGAATATAATATAATATAATATAATTATAATATAATATAGCAATGTTGCAAAACAGCAATTTTAGGTATAAATTGCCCATCTTTGCCTACCTGTTTATCTATAAACACAAACACACTAAACAGGAATTGTCTGTAATTCTTTCACAGTCTGTCGTAAAGGTATCTGCATAATACAAAAAACTGAACAACACAAAAAGGTTGGGTTGTGCTTACTTTCACCTAGTATAAAAGATAAAAGAGGAGAGCAAAGCAAACAAGAGAGAAAGGGTCAATCTAGGCCATAACAACAGCAGCATACTACCCATGATTCCTGTGCCTCTGGCGGGAAGAGTGATGAGTGTAAGATTACACACATAATCATACAGGCGGCTAGATGTAGGTCACAGACATGAGTGTGTATGTGTGTGAATGGGTGTTATATAATCTATCTGATAATCTAGCTGCAGATCTAGACAGCATGAGACAAACAGTCACTCCTATATACCTGTCATTACAATAAATGTTACAGTCACATAAATGTGCAGGTGCACATGAATGTCAAAATCAAAGTATAAAAATAACTAATTGTTTTGTTTGTTTGTTTGTTTTTGGAGTTGTTTTGTTTTTGATATTGGCAGTAGGTTTATGTATCTGGTTAGTAGGGCTGCTCGATTATGACAAAAATCATAATTATTTTGGTCAATATTGTAATCACGATTATTTAAAATGATTATTAGTGGGCCATATGACCAAACCTTTATATGAAAGATTTATTTAAAGATAGTGACATATATCAAATATATATTTTCTGTAAATAAGGTTGCTATGACATCTACATTTTAGATACCAGCGAAATGTCACAATTCTCAATACCACGGCAGAGTAGAGTAACTAATATTAGTTAAAAAAAAAGTTTTTTAATTTAGAAATGTAAAAACATTTTTTTTTAATTATTAACATTTTTAATACGTTCACTTATTACATAACCGACGAGGGTTTACGTGAATAGTCACTAAGCGCCGCATTTTGACACATTTTAACGTGTATTTGACCATTTAGGGGCAAATAGATGACTTTACATGTTTGTGTTCTGTTCCGTCTCTGAGCACATCACAGTAATCTTCCTGAGGAAGCGCAAGTTCTCTTTCACGCTTTTAAAAACATGAATAAATCTAATCAACTAAAATAAATCAAGCACGTCCCATTTTGCAAAAGTCTCGTAACATAATTTTACTGATTTGCACATGAAATTGGGCTTTTATGGAGGAACAAAAGAGCACCGCTGGATAGGCTTGCTGCGATAGACGGTGTTGGCGGTGATACCGGTGTTAAGCCGCAACACCGGTTACGTCACTTGCCCACTTCAGCACCGTCCCTCACCATCATTTTGATTTTTTTTAGTAATAAAAATCATTTAGTTCAGTTAGAGGACACTACAATTAAAACTGAACGCGGCTGCTCAATGCAGCGCACCGAACGAACTACAGTCATGCATCACAGACCAGATTTATTTTATCACACGTGAGGAGAGTGAGTCGAGCTGACTGACAAGAAGAGTGAAACAGACAAGACGATGGCGGAAGAGTTTCAAAACGAAATGTAAAATCTCCTGTTTTAAAAATATTTTGGATTTTGAAAAGCCTGTTGACTTCTGCCATAAATCTAAGTGATAATGGAAGTTTTTTTAAAACATTCGTTTCTCATTTATTTGGTTCCACGGTATGCTGATTTTTATTTTATTTAAACTGTGCATTTTTCCCCCCATTATTTTACATCAAGGTGTATGCCGTCCGTGCCTCCAAACTTTCTTATTCGTTTTGCTAATAAACGTTCTACGTTTCATAATTATTTGTTCCTCATTCTTTACTGATTTTTAGTTTTGTATACCTATTTAAACTTTGTAAGTTATTTGTTATTTTATATTAGGCATATAGCATGGTGTATTTTTATTAGTTTTGTTAATAAAAGTTCTATGTTCTAGGTTGTATTTTGTTGTTGCTTGAATTGAATTCAAGCAATTGATGCCGAATTGCCGCCAATTTAAAAGTGAAAGTAACACGAGCATGGCGCTTACAGGCTATTTAAAACCGAATGAAAAGCTAGGAAAAGAGGGAAAACTCAAACGAACCCCCCCACCACCACGGTGATACCGGTATTACCTGTGTTGTCACACGTCGATTAACCGGTGGGGAAAATTTCCTCACCGTCACAACCCTACTGCTGGAAAGGGGGCGGAATGGGGCGCAATATTCGCTTTATCTCAATTACTGTATTTTCATAATCGTCGGAGGCTGAAATCAAAATTGAAACTGAATTTCGATTAATTGCACAGCCCTACTGGTTATTATGTGAGGAGTCACAGTACATATTCGTAACCAACATCCAAGATTTTAGGTTAAAAGTATAGGGCAAACATACCTATTAAGCTCACGTACCCATTAAGCACACTTCCATTTTTGAGCTCAGATTATAAAAAGAAAAAATTATGTATTATCCTACTTGATGTCTTAACCAATTGATGTGTTTGTTACTATATACCTCCTGTAATTTCAAGTCAATCAGACCATTGCACAATGAGATATGGGTCTCCATATGTTCACACTGTCTGGCGGCCATTTTGAAAGCTGTCTGAAAACTTTCACCAAAAGTGTAGCTCCTTAAATGTGCATTTTTTAGATGTTTAAGACTTTACTTTGGGTAAGTTTCACTACTTACTGTACAATTAAGAGATTAATGTTTAGACTTTTGCATATTATAACCTGGAACTTGGATGTGGGAAATAATTACATAAGATCCAAAAGATAGTTTTAACAACACAGTGCAGACGCTACAGAACACCGTTAGCTGACTAGCTGTATAAAATTGTGTGCTACGTTAATATATTACTTCACAGGCATTACTGGCTTGTACTTTTAAATCCATAATATTATAAATTGACAGTTTATTGCTAGTCTTTAAAGATTTCACATTATTGTAAGGTGAGCTTAAAGGGTGCACTACTATGAAAATCACACAGCTTCAGTGTTACATCAATAAGAAAAAGTATGATTTCATAGATATTGTTAATAATAGTTGTTCATAATAACATATGTATGACCTTAATACATGACCTAGATTATTTATTTTGCAAAATATTGTCATTTTAATAAATATAACATGAAATTTATTAAGAATTGTTGCTGCTCCAATTAAGCCGAGTGTGCTCTCTTTAAGCTCTTCTACATTGAACGTCTATATAAATACTACATAAACAGACTTTAAATATTAACTGATGGTTGTCACTAAGTTAATCTTTATAAAATGGTTAAAACTTATTTTCACAGCTTTAAGATGACAAAATCTAGACGTAACTATAGTTTATGCCCAAAGATGAAAGAGGCATGTTGTCCGTACAAAGAAGGAGCCATTAGAAACCTGTCGTATCTGTCCAGGAAAAAAAGCGATTAAAGGCTGGAATACACTACATGGCTTTTGAAATCTGAACACATTTTTAAAACACCAGGCATCATGCACTTAACGACTCTGTAAATAGTCACAAAGGAAACTGGGCATCATACACTAAACAACTCTCACACTAGCAGACTTTAAATTCCTTCTGATCACAACAAACTCACACAGAAATGTGTGCATTGTTGCTAGGAGACACGTGACAAATGAAAACAATGTGTTTTAAAATCTGCTGAAAATATCTCTGACTGGATGGAGTCAAAGTCTGAAGCTAAAAATTTGGAGTCTGACCATCATACACTATGTGATTTTCTATTAGATATGTCAGCTCAAATCTACAGACTTTTTTTTTTTGATGAACTGTCATTCAAATAAAATATTTTTCAATTATTCTTTAAAAAGGTTGTTTAAAATAAACAAGATTTTTTTAATAAAACATGATGTGAGCTTAATGGGAACAGGGGTGTGCTTAAAGGGTACAAAAATGTACCCATTAAGCACAGCCAGACTTTGATGTACAGTGGGTACGGAAAGTATTCAGACCCCCTTAAATTTTTCACTCTGTGTTATATTGCAGCCATTTGCTAAAATCATTTAAGTTCATTTTTTTTTCCTCATTAATGTACACACAGCACCCCATATTGACAGAAATACACAGAATTGTTGACATTTTTGCAGATTTATTAAAAAAGAAAAACTGAAATATCACATGGTCCTAAGTATTCAGACCCTTTGCTCAATATTTAGTAGAAGCACCCTTTTGATTTAATACAGCCATGAGTCTTTTTGGGAAAGATGCAACAAGTTTTTCACACCTGGATTTGGGGATCCTCTGCCATTCCTCCTTGCAGATCCTCTCCAGTTCTGTCAGGTTGGATGGTAAACGTTGGTGGACAGCCATTTTTAGGTCTCTCCAGAGATGCTCAATTGGGTTTAAGTCAGGGCTCTGGCTGGGCCATTCAAGAACAGTCACGGAGTTGTTGTGAAGCCACTCCTTCGTTATTTTAGCTGTGTGCTTAGGGTCATTGTCTTGTTGGAAGGTAAACCTTCGGCCCAGTCTGAGGTCCTGAGCACTCTGGAGAAGGTTTTCGTCCAGGATATCCCTGTACTTGGCCGCATTCATCTTTCCCTCGATTGCAACCAGTCGTCCTGTCCCTGCAGCTGAAAAACACCCCCACAGCATGATGCTGCCACCACCATGCTTCACTGTTGGGACTGTATTAATAATAATAATAATTCATTACATTTATATAGCGCTTTTCTGCTTTTCTAAGCACTCAAAGCGCTCTACATTGTGAGGGGGGGGGGGGGGGGGGGTCTCCTCGTCCACCACCAGTGTGCAGCATCCACCTGGATGATGCGACGGCAGCCATAGTGCGCCAGACCACTCACCACACACCAGCTTATTGGTGGAGAGGAGACAGCGTGATGAAGCCAATCAGTGTATAGGGATGATTAGGAGGCCATGATGGTCAGAGGCCAATGGGGCAATTTGGCCAGGATGCCAAGGTCACACCTCTACTCTTTTCGATTTTGGGATTTTTAATGACCACAGAGAGTCAGGACCTCGGTTTAACGTCTCATCCGAAGGACGGTGCTTGTTGACAGTATAGAGTCCCCGTCACTATACTGGGGCATTAGGACCCACACACACCACAGGGTGAGCACCCCCTGCTGGCCTCACTAACACCTCTTCCTCTGTATTGGACAGGTGATGAGCAGTGCCTGGTTTTCTCCACACATACCGCTTAGAATTAAGGCCAAAAAGTTCTATCTTGGTCTCATCAGACCAGAGAATCCTTCAGGTGTTTTTTAGCAAACTCCATGCGGGCTTTCATGTGTCTTGCACTGAGGAGAGGCTTCCGTCGGGCCACTCTGCCATAAAGCCCCGACTGGTGGAGGGCTGCAGTGATGGTTGACTTTCTACAACTTTCTCCCATCTCCCGAATGCATCTCTGGAGCTCAGCCACAGTGATCTTTGGGTTCTTCTTTACCTCTCTCACCAAGGCTCTTCTCCCCCGATAGCTCAGTTTGGCCGGACGGCCAGCTCTAGGAAGGGTTCTGGTCGTCCCAAACGTCTTCCATTTAAGGATTATGGAGGCCACTGTGCTCTTAGGAACCTTAAGTGCAGCAGAAATTTTTTTTGTAACCTTGGCCAGATCTGTGCCTTGCCACAATTCTGTCTCTGAGCTCTTCAGGCAGTTCCTTTGACCTCATGATTCTCATTTGCTCTGACATGCACTGTGAGCTGTAAGGTCTTATATAGACAGGTGTGTGGCTTTCCTAATCAAGTCCAATCAGTATAATCAAACACAGCTGGACTCAAATGAAGGTGTAGAACCATCTCAAGGATGATCAGAAGAAATGGACAGCACCTGAGTTAAATATATGAGTGTCACAGCAAAGGGTCTGAATACTTAGGACCATGTGATATTTCAGTTTTTCTTTTTTAATAAATCTGCAAAAATGTCAACAATTATGTGTTTTTCTGTCAATATGGGGTGCTGTGTGTACATTAATGAGGAAAAAAAATGAACTTAAATGATTTTAGCAAATGGCTGCAATATAACAAAGAGTGAAAAATTTAAGGGGGTCTGAATACTTTCCGTACCCACTGTATATCTTAATCAAAACGCTTTTTTCACTTAAAATAAAATTTTATATTTTTGTGTGAGAGATTAATATTTTATTTTAACAACTTCTTGTATTGAAACCAATATCAATAATGTAGATTTTGGTGAGCTTAATAGGTACGTTTACCCCAAGGGAAAACTCACAATTTCATTTTTAAAAATTTCATTTCATTTAAAAATAATTAAAAAAAAAAATCAATCAATACAGTGAAGTGCAATACAATGCCCAAAGACGAGACAAAAGATTTTACAATAATAATATATAAAAAGGTAATATTCCTGTAATATACTGAGTTCTAAAGCTTTTTGACTATTCCATACTTTCGTTGCAATAATGTCTTTGAGTCAGCTTACTTTTATTTAATTTATTAACTACTATATTAATAAATAAATAATTCAAATTAATATTATTATGTACTTAACACTGATAATAATTTGATTAATTACATGGCATGTCATGTAATTATTTTCATTATAAATATGATTAAGTTTCAACTGATTTACAGCCCTAATAATAATTACAGGAAAAATATTTTTAATTATCTTTATATTATTTTTAGTTTAACACGGCACATGATGTGACACAGCCAAAACGGCTTGAAATTTCCTGTCAGCTATTCGTGTATGTCTGAACTGGGAACATGGAAGAGAGCTGGAGAGGGTGTATGCAGAGTGACAGGAGACAGGCTGCTGACAGGTGAAAAGTTGAGACATGAACAGGTAGACAGGTGAACAGGACGACAGAGACAGAGAGTGTCTGGAAGCTGAGGCAAAGAGACAATGGGCGTGAGAGATTTGACGAGGAGTGACGCTGGTGAGGTTGAAGTCAGGTGAGCGTCTGAGCTGGGACCGTCTGTGTGCATGAAGGTCTCAAACAGGTACAGGGACCGTACATGGGAGTTGCTGACGGTAAACCAATGATCAAAAGCACTCTAACCCATACTGACAGAAGCAAGGCTCGCTCGAGCCAGCGCACTCTACCTGATTCAGACATTCACACTTTACAAAAGAGACATGGACACATGGTGAGGGGCAGTGACAGGTTAAAGCCACGCTGAGGATCATGTGTAGGTCAAGGCTTAGCAAAGCTCAGGATTAGAGTTCAAGGTCAGTAGCGTGAATCGATTACCAACCTCACAAAGCAACTGCTGAAGTAGTGGAAAATAACAGATTCTTGCTTTGGCTTGCTTGCAAAGGTGGCAGTTTTTAGGTGTGCAAGAGGTTGAGTTACAGAGCGCGTTAACTTTATGGACAATCAAAACAACAGTAAAATTAGAGGAAAAGCCCAGAGAAATCTGAAGAGCCATGAAATCCAAATTCACATTATAATGTTTTAAAACTACAATATAATATATTGAACAGTCTGTGTAAATATACCTATAAATGAAACTTCTGAAAACACAGTCGGCTACATTTTAGCTTTAAAAGTTCTGTTTAATAAATTCTGCTGAATCAAATAAAATAAAAAAATGCATTTAGCATAATGTGGTAAATTGTTCTAAATATAAACACTATATAAATGCCTTTCAATATTTTACAATGTTTTTACTGTATTTTAATCTAATAAATGCCGCCATAGTAAGCATGAGAGGTCTTTCAAAATCATAAAAAAAAGCTTATTGACCTTAAAATTTTGAACCTAGCAACGAACCACAATACCAGTTCAACCATAGCAATGAATGAGTGAAAAACACTCAGAACACTTTAACAACCACAAATCAACATAGTCAACGTTCCAAGGTACAAAAGCATTATGGTGGCAAGTTTTGCATGGGTAACATGGACGGACGGACGGACAGACTGACGGACTGACAGACAGACAGATAGTATAATAATGCTTTTTGCACTAGATTGACTGTTTATACTCATCCACTGTTGGAAAGTTACTTAGAATAAATGTGACCTGAATCCAAGTCATGCCAATGATGTACTGCTGCCAAGTGCACCAACCCTAAATCCCACCAAGCACTCCCTCCAGCCATTAGGGGGTCATTCCAAGGACGGCCATCTCAAAAATCCAATTTGACACGATCATATTTCTTTAAAAAAATAAAATAAAAACTGAAAGCTACCTTTGATACAAAACATTCATTATCATAAGGTTCAATGTCTTTTGCATTTACGTCATTATTATAGGAACAAACGTGATCGAGGTGTATGAATTAGGAACTAATAAAGATCCCTTTAAAAAAAATTAAATAACAATGAAAAGTGGAGAACATTTATCAAGGTCCTAATATCTCCTCATGACAACAACAGGCTATGTGGGCCAAACTGAGACAAGAGTGAAGATTATATTAGGAACAGTGCATTTGCCTCTCAGCTTCATTCACAGCAGTCCCAAAGGGTGACGGCGAGCTCCCCGTACGAGCTCTTTCTGACAGAGAGAGACTCTGACCTGGTTGTTTTCTTTTCGAAGCCTCCTACTGGGAGATTGCGTGCTGGAGGAGAGGAGCTACGATGGAATTCTGGAGAAGGAGGGGGCAAAGCGGGGCTTGTCTAAGCCCGCTGGGCACTTACGATTCACTACTGCATTGTGATTGGCTGCACGCAAGTTCTCTTGCACTCCACTGTATCCATGGAGTTGAAAAAACCTGGTGCTACCAAAAACACACCGACAGCCAATCAGAAAGCGAATGGCGAGGCGGAGGGGAGGATGAGGGCACTGGAGCAGTAGTCCGACTTAAGAGCTTGTGTATGAATATATGAATAGCGATGAGGTAATGCACCAAAAATGCACAACTAGTGCAACAGCGACACGCTGATTAATCACGAAATTCTACAAATAACTGACATTCCAGTCTTAGGATGCATAAATACATATGATTAATTGTACAAATTAATATGTTAAAAATACTACAAATAATTATTAAACTATTATATAAAATAATTGTTTATGGAATAATATATATGTAAATAATTGTATAAAATTATGTAATAAAGAATTCATATTAAAATTGTCATGAGAATGATGAATGAATAATTGATATGAATTTAAAACAATTGCATATTGAATTGTGAATAAAATAATTCAATGCAATTAGTATAATATAATATAATATAATATAATATATCTAAATAAGGAGTAGATTTAACAACGCAACCTATAACTATCTGGATGTAAGGCATGCTGGAATTCTGCAGGAGCACTGCAGCATGGGAATCCACGTGCTTCGCCATACTACACTATTGCTGTGGCACCATAGGAAAAAAAACAACAACCTCTCCCCTCCCTGATTCCCTCCGTCACGTGGGCACAGCCGTGGAGTGGCTAACCGGCTGCCTCTGGCATCGAGGGGGAGGGGAGCGAGTGAATTAGTGTGTATTTTCGTGTGTGCGCTTATTTGAGTGAGTGGATGCAATAATCCAGTTATGTATGTGGTGAAGTATGCGCAGAATTGAAGCTAATGTGAGAATATTGCCAGAAGAGCGACACTTAACGTAGAAGCCTTGTCTAAAATCTAATTTACAGAGGCTTAGCCAATGATTTATGCAATTCAGCCTTTACAATGCACATTTATTGATTATCATTTTCCAAACGCCAAGCGTGCGCCTGTGATATCTGTTAATGTAAGCTGAAGAATGAGTAATGTGTGTGCATGTGATATATCATGCAGTGTCACTCTTACGCAGCATCACTTACATCCTTGTCTGCAGTTTTAACTTGACCTAAATTTCCCGGGGCGTGCCGCCACATCGCATTAGCCAACTATAGTAGCCGTGTTCTGATTTCACCCCAGCCCTTTGAAACCCAGCAAACTTAACAGAAAATGGGGGTGCAGATGCCCTTTATCCACCCCCAAAACTTGCATGACCTGTTTGACCAAACCCATCCTAGCGTTAAATAAAACGAAGGAATCAGTAGGGTGATAAATGAGGGAAGAGGAAGCGTGCGTTTGTTTGTGATTTGTAGCTCCGCCCACACTGGCCACACTGGAGTAAACAGCCGCTTTAACTCGCTTTTTAAACATGTTGTGGCAAAAATCAAAACAAATTGCTGGATAAGCCAATGAGGTTGCGGCGCATTTGTAGGATGTCAGCTATTGGTGCATCCGGGTTGAGTTTAACTGCAACAAACAACACTGTCAAATGACAACTGTGACATTTGTAGCTTTGATGTCAGCTGCACTGACAAACAGCACAGTGTTACTGATGATCACTTACAATTGTTATCATTTAAAACATTTGCATAAGTCTCAAGTAGGTGGTGGTGTATGGTGATAACCGAAGAGGTTCAGAGTAGGATTTTTGGTTAATCTCTCCTACAATAGGACCTCTTAGGCAGCACTGTACCTCTCACGATCAAAGCCAGAAACCATGGCAACCGAATATCATAAGCCAAAACAGGGCACCTCATCTGAAATGTTGGGAGAAGGAATTTTAAGCCGCCCCGTTCCAAATGTTCAAAGTCTGTTTAATCGACAAACATGCGTCACTTCCATTTCTGAAGCTGCTGTGATTATGATAATCTTTCTTGTCTGTAAAGTCAAGCCTCAAATGAGTTATACCAAAAGAAAAAGAAAAAAAAAAAAAACTAGGAGATAACTTGATGCATCCCGCCTCGTAACATCCATGTCCGCTTCGGAAAGCAGCAGAATTGGAAAGAATTCATGTGACTTGGTGTCCTTCTTTCACTGTGAAGGTCTTTAAGACCTGAGCATGTCATTTGGTACAAGACAAGCAAAGGAAGTTTAGTCTCTGCATACAGATTAAGACACTTTCACAGCCTGAAGATGACGTGTGTGTGTGAGAAATACAGTGTGTGACCCCCTTTTCTAGACACCAATGTCCTTTTGTCATTGGATAACTCACCACAACTAAATAATCAAACATCTTTTGACATTACTTGATGTGTTATTACTTGACATTTAAAAAACAAGAGCCAATGCTTGTTTCAGTTTCTTTCATTTTCTTAATTCAGAGTAAGTGTGTGGCAGTCAGGAGAGCTGTTAATGCATGAGTATGAGGGGTGGGGCACTGTCAAACTGAGATGGGATTTTTGGGGGTATGCATGGCACAAGGTGGATTTGCGCTAAGAGGCTTGAGTTCCTTTTTTAGGCACAGAGCACCCTCTGCTGACAGCATGGAAGGTGTGTGCAGAGGGCCACTCCCTATGGGTAAAATAAAATAAAAAATGCAATCAAATCTAAATCAATCAATAAAATAAAGAATTAAAATTAAATTAAATGAAATGAAATTAAAATAAAATTTATGTAATTTTTTTTATACATTTACATTTTTAATGCTTGCAATCAGAGATGCTGAGATAGGCTCCAGCATCCTTGTCAGTCACCCTACAAAGGTGGTAGTGAAAATGGATGATAGAAAAAATATATTTAAAAAAATAACAATAAAATAAAATAAAATAAACAGCATTTCAGAAATATATATTGCAATGAATATTTCACATCCAGAAAATACCCAAAATCCCTATTCTTGGAGAGACATAAATGTCATAATGAGGCTAAAAAAGGTAAAAAGTTAAAAAAGAACAATCTATATTTTAAAATGTATTTAATTTATTTATTCATTTTAAATATTACCCATGGGGAAATGATAAAGCGGGTACATTGAGATCAGTAGCAATGTATTAAGATCCACAAAGTAAGCAGCACTGTTAACAGCACAGTTTTCACTGCAGAGACTGAAGGACAGCTTTTTAAAACTTTATAAGAGACAGTCGATGGAGAATGATTTTGACATTTATACAGCAGGGGAATGACGTGTCTGTAAAATGCCTGTGGTATGCACGGGTGGGTGGTAAGTGCAGTGTATACATGACACACAGTAAATGAAAGGGGAGCTAACCCAATGAATATTTAACTAATCCTTCCACTCCCTTCGGCTGCATCAACATGTCTCTTAGAGCAGGCACTGACTGACTCACAAAACACACTGCCATCCTTCTCATACTTAAAAGATGTCTCAGATCTCAAGGCAGTGGCTGTGTCTTCTCTCTCAGCACCACTTTACCTCGTGTCATCATGTCTTAAAAGGGCAATTGTAGCCAAAGGTCAATGGAAAAGCAAGACACAAGTCCATCCACATTCAAACTGCAATATGTATATTTAGATTTGCTGTCATTTAGTTATCTGCTACATAGTAATTTATAGATTTAGGGCAAAATAACTATTATTTTAAAATGTATGCATTTATTTATCATAATAAATTTAGGTGCCTACCAGTCACCTTAAGGCATTGTTTCTCACATCTGACATAAGAACTAATGCCTTCAAGATCCTCAGACAAGCAACACCCATACAGCGATTCAGATCTGACTCAGTCCAGTCTATCTATCAGACAATATTTGTTCAGAAATGAATATATACTATCATGAAACACATTCACAACTTTGACAATGACAATAACTTTGCAAATGGTGCCACCTGCTGTACAAAATAAGCAATCACTTTAACACAATCCAACATCACCAAAGTAGAACATACCAAATATGCATTACATCAACCACTACTGACATTTTCATCTAGAAATACCATGAAAGCCAAAATAAACTAAACCAAACTTAATGGGTTTTGTTTGAGCTGCAATAGACTTTATAAACAGGGTAAACAGAGCATATTTACATAGTAGATTATTTTCCTGGGGTGAGTATTATTAGATCAGATCTCAAAGCTAGGAATATTGGTTCCAGTCTCTTCACCAGACCCCATCAGAAGATATCCGATTTGATATCCCCAAAAAATTTTTTTGTCTGTAGTGCCAGGTAGATTACTTACAAATTGTAGTCCGTTACTGATTCCAAATTACACAACAAAAATTGTAGTTAGTAACGTAATCCATACACATTTTAAGTGATATAGACTACTTTTTGATTACTTTTGACCTAAGACGTTTATCACATTAATTTAAAAAGGATATTATTGTACCATATTGACAAAAAAATACAAAGACAATGAAAAAATATTCCATTGGTTGTTATTAAAATAACAATATAAAAAACAAATATTATATAAAAACAAAGAATGAATTTGCATTTTCATTCAGACCACTGTGAAAATCAAGTTTCCCCCAGGTCTGCGCGCGCAACAAGTGGGCGGGCAATATGCTAATGTTTCATGTTGACATCAACGGCTTGGGATTCGTTTTAAAAACGACTCGTTTCAATGATTCAGTGTCAACTCTTTCTTTTGAGAGACAATAACTTTATACATGGTGCACTTTCAGATTTAAAACTTTGCAGGATGTTTTCATTCACTTAGAGCAGTGTTACACACTGCATGAAAGCTCATTTTCAAAAATCCATAATAGGGGCACTTTAATTCAACTTCAAGTTAATATATTAGAAAAAAAAGCTTTTAGCTGACAAAAAAGTATGGGAATTCCTGCATTACATGAAAAAAATAAAATAATATTTAATCATGTAATCAATAAAAAAGTAACTGTAGTCTTATTTCAAGTATTTTAAAATGTAATATAATATAACATAAGTACTTAATTTTTGAAATCTGATTATGTAACATGTAATACTAATCAGTTACTACCCAGCACTGTTTGTCTCTAGTAACTAAGTCTTTTATGAAAATGTATTTATATTATACATATATTTGTCTGACCAGCACTTATGCTCACCAAGGTTGCATTTACTACATCAAAAACAGTATAATATTTTGAAATATTACCATTTAAAAACAACTGGTTTCTATTTTAACGTAATTTATTCCTGTATTTAATTCATTCCAGTAGCCATTGCTCTGGTCTTCAGTGTCACATGACCCTTCAGAGATTATTCTAAGAAACATGTCTTATCATCAACGTAAAAAAAAAAACAGGTGTGCTGCTTACATTTTTTATTTACTTTTGACTTAATTTTTTGTTATTTTTGGGATTCATTAATGAACAGAAAGTTCACAAGAACGGTATTTATTTAAAACAGAAATGTCATTGCTGTTATTTTTGATCAATGCATCCTCGCTGAACAGAATTTCTTTCAAACAACTTTTCCATGACCTTTATTTCAGGCTTTTGAAATTCTCTGGATTGAAGGAATGCTGGTCAACACATCGGTTTAATTATAACCAGAATTAGTATTCACATGAGGAAGAGGCTTGTTTTTCAGTTTAAATATTTTTTTTAAATGACAAGTAATCCAGTAACTCATCTCTAGACAAAATGCAGACAGACAGACTGTAACTGTTCTGAAGCTTTGAACAGACTGATACTTCCAGACAATAATCAGGCATTAATCGTACAGTTATTCTAATAAAAAAAGCTCTGAGCAATCATGTAAATCCTATTAAAGTGGTGAATCCTCTTGTAGAGGCAGTTTTCAAGATTACCAGACAGTGGCAGCATTGGCTGATATGCAGGGGGAGGGGCTGACACTGTTAAAGATGACCTCAGGCTCCAGTCACATATAATCCATCCTCGCCCCGCGAAAGTACAAGGCGTTTTCATTGGCTCCCAGCCACAAGATTTGGAATAATCCAAATGCATCTCCTGTAATGCACAACATCATGACCTGGCGTAATGAAACTGTGTGCATGTTGATTTATTTCACGCACTAGGTTTCCTCTTACAGATAGCTGTCAGATGTAAAGGGTGTGTTCACAACCTCAGCAATTATGTGTGCAGCAGCTTGTCAATGTATCCATGGAAACAAAAGCAAAAATAAATATGAGAGTTTAGGGACAGGAAATAATAAAAATAATGAAAATAAAATAAATTGGTGGAAAAAGACGCAAGCAAAAAAAGTCACAAGGGTGGATGTGTGTCGTCATGTAAATGACACATGCTGTAAAGGGAAATTTACATCACAATTAAGCACAAGGCCCAAATCACATTGTTAAAAAAAATTATACTGGGTTATGTACAGTATTAACTACAGAAACTTCAAGCAAAAAAAGGCCCTATAAATTCCCCTTTTTATCAAAGCATTCTAAGCATTCCTGCTCCTCCGACTAAAGATGCACACATTCAGTACCCACTGCACGCTCTCAGAGGAACGACAAAACAGCTATTTGCTTGGCTTTAGACTCCCCTCCATCATGCATATAAATGGGGCCACCTTCTGCAAACTCTGACCCTTTGATTACATAAGACACCATCCTAGAGGAACAGGAAGCTGCATTACTCAAACCCTCTTTATGTTCCACAATGCCGTTCACTTCCGCAGTAACCACGTTACACAATCTGGGCTCACATCTCTTCAGGATAAAATGCAAAGCAAAGACGTTTTCTATTTTTTAATTTAGCTTAAAACATTGTTATGCTATATTACATACTAATATAAGTTTTTATATTTGTAATTGATTTTTATATTTTATATATTATTTTGAATTGAGTTTTTATTTTTGTATTTTCTGTATTTCGTAATTTCTAGTAAATATATTTTAAATATATATTTATTGTTATTTCATAAAATATATTGTTTTTGTTCATTTTCATCACTGTTTTAGTTATTTTAGTGCATTATCAAACTAAATGAATGAGAAATGTTGCTTTGGCAACTAAATGAAAATAAGTTTGAATATATTTATATATTTTGTTTTATTTCAGTCAAAGTTTATATGACTTTAAGTAATGACAATGTTTCTTTTTATGGTTTTAGTTTTAGTTAACTATAATAACCCTGGCTTGAAACAACTGTGACAGAACTACATATGTCATCAACTGCTGGGAAAACAGCACTGCTTTCTCAGATGTATCTCAGACTCTAAAGTTGAGGATGATCAAGTATAAGTGTACAAACTCTTCAAAAAAAAAAAAAAAAAAAAAAATACTGCATCAGGTAAATCATAAAACAATAACCAAACAAAATTGTTTGCCATTTGTGTCTGAGGCTTAAACGAAAAGAATTCAAAGCTTATCTCAACGTTCAAACCAATCACAAATGCTAAGACGGATGATAAACACAAAGACTGCTTTGCACCTGCAACACATCAACAGCCATAAGGGCAGGAAGACTCCACATACCAGAAAACACTGAACCAAGAATGCCCCACACCCCAATCCAGCAGCTCAGAGCAGAATCACACGAGAGCTCGAGCTCAACAGCACACCCAGACTGCTGCACTGACAAAAGAGAATCATTGCAAAGATATCAGGGGAATGCAAAAAAAAAAAAAAAAAAAAAAAAGGAAGTGGTTTTGGACAACTGGACTACGGTGACATTCTGATGTAAAAGTTTTGGAATTCACTCACTGAATACATTTTACAATAAAAACTTTAAAAAGTACTTCTGCGAATATGCACTTTTACTTCATTTTCACTTTTTATTTTAATCATGACGGCAATAGTCTATTGTTTCATTGTGCAGGGGCAATTTTTACCCCTTTATCTTGAATTTGTGGGGCATTTTTATTTATTTTGGTGGCATCTTTTCTACAAGCCCCCATTAATTTCCAACCCTGGTAAGTATACTAAAAATGTAATTAGGGATGCACGATATTATCAGACCAATATCGGAATCGGCCGATAATGGCTTTAAATGTAAATATCGGAATCGGCCCAATATGAAAAATTATGCCAATATGTCTTGCCGATAGGAGGAATACAATTAACTTACATGTGCTCAGGGTGTGCTAGCGATTAGATCATGTCAGCAATGCGATTAGATCACGTAAGCATTGTGGCTCATTCTTGAAGCAAAGTTTTGCCTGAATGGTGATTGGATTCACTGTTTTGGATCGCTGCATTTAAACTGAGAATGTACATACAAAATGATGCGTTCGGTGTATGATAGAGGAAACAGTAATAGCACGTGCAGCGGCAGCCTCTCCCGGGTCCTAATGCCCGCTCAATAAGGTGTATTAATTCCGTAGGGGGCGCTGTTGGCCTACTTCTAATAAAATGAAAGCAAAATACACAAATAATATTTAGACTGTGTTTCTGATTACATAAAGCAGTAATTGATGCCATAAAATCACGAGTATGTTTTAATTTAAATGTCAGAAACTATAGCTTACATGAAAAAAATAAAAATAAAATCACAAACATAAATTAAATAATTTTATTTATACTGATTTATTCATTAATGTGTAATATGTTATATTTTTTAAGCAAATTATGAGCTCTAAAAGATTTTCAGAATTTTTACAACTCTTTTGCTTTAGACCATTTACAAATGTTAAATTATAAAATATAATGTTAAGGTTACCACTGCATCTTTCTGATAAAAAAATGCAGTAATTAATATATAGTTTATTTATAGTTATTTTCAAATCTTCAATGTACTGTCATTATAAAATAACTTTATTATTGTTTATATAATTCTAACAAATAAGTTATTGTTAAAAACGAACCAAAATTAAAAATAATGATATATCGGCATCGGCTATCGGCCAAAATTAGTTGAAATTTATCGGCATATTGGATATCGGCAAAAATCCAATATTGTGCATCCCTAAATGTAATAAAAGATTTATATTTCATCAAAGAATCCTGAAGAAAAAGAAAGTTTCACAAAAATATTAATAAGAAATATTTCTTGAGCTCCAAATCAGCTTTGGCATCACAGGAATAAATAACATTTTAAAACATTAAAATAGAAAAAAGTTGTATTAATAATAATACATGGTTATAAAAATGGTAATACTATTTTACAATATTACTGTTTTATTTTGGATTAAATAATTGCAGCCTTTGTGAACATTAGATAATTCTTTCAGAAAAATCTTACCAAACCCAAATAATATCTGAATGTGTGTATATAATATTTTCCAAAACTGAAATCCTATTGAAATCTTTTCCAAAATGTACAGGGTAAAAAATAATAATGATTTTCATGATATGATCTATTTAAATTAGTTCTGGTAGCAGTTACATGTTGACTTACAGAAGAACAAGTGACTTCTTAGGCTAACTGCCCTTGAAAAATTATTATTAATAATACACAAGTCTTAATAAAACAATGACTTCACAACAGTTCAGATATAGTAAAACAACTGCACAGTAGCTGTAATAGAGCTGTGATTGTGTGTGGAGATGCTTACCAGCAGAAAAGCAGAGGAGGTGACAGAAGGGAGGCCTATCCAGGCACTCACCAAGGTCGCAATCCTACAGAAATACTAACAATCTGAAAAGAGAGAAGAGAAAGAGTTTTCATTATAACAACTCAAAATAAGAAAATGTAAAATATGATATCACTGATTGCGTGTGCTTTTAAACAGCATTTCCCCATTTCAATTCCTCTACACATTTATCTTTTAAAGTCTTTCTCCCCATAATTTCACAATTCAAATTCCAGAAATAAGCTTTAACACACTAAAGCCTTCAAGACTAATGCATTCTCAGAACGTAATCACTCAGTGCATGTTAAGTTCCTAAATTCAAACTTGCTTCAGACTTCCTTTGGTTTCATGTGGGCCTGTTATACCACACTGCACACTAACCTGAATCATTTGTCTATTACCACAGAAACAAACAAGTGCGTTGTCTTGTGTCAAAGTCGTCAAAACACTACTGTGCACAGCTTTGGTCTAATGGACGCAGTGCATCAATCCATCGTAAAACCATAACAGGCTCGAGCCTGGGATGTGCTAGATTTGTGGTTATGTTCTTAATATTCAAGACGACTTTTGCCCCCTCTTCATCTAATGCCTGTAGGCTGTAAAACTGCCCCGGTGGTAAAGCATTGGGAGGTGCTTTGGCCACTTCCTCTTGTGCAACACTTCCTCCCATTCACAGCAGACTTCAGCTTTCCATTGTGCTTGCTGGCTTCACCCTCACCTCATGTCAGTGTAAACCATTTAGTGCTGTTTTTTTACAACCCATAACCCTACTAAACGTTGGTGCATAACACTTCTGCATCGTTTGTGCTATGAACATGAATGATGCCTCAAATCATGAAGCTTGTTGAGGAGAGTTTTTTTATTATTACCTTTATTTTATTTGATTTTGGCATGGCAGATGGAACATACCAACCACCAAGAAAAAAAGAAAACTAGGGCTGTCCCCGACTAAAGATTTTTCTAGTTGACTAGTAGTCATTCATTTAAGTCATTAGCCGACTAATTGCAGAGGCAAGTAGCCCAGACACTTTTGAGTTAATAGAGACTGAGACGGCAGAAAGTGCATGCTGTTTGTTTTCTTTCTTTTACAAAAGCACAATGTTTTGTTAATATTGTGAGTGTGAACAAATAAAAGTAGTCCCATTACAGTTTCAAATTATGTATTACTCTTATCTGTAATTGATGGAATATTTGAAGTTGTTTCTGCTATTCTCAGGAAAAAAGATGCAAATTCCTCCATGTCATGCAGTAAGCTCCACCAAGAAGACTTTAAAAAACATCCAAAACACCTAGTAATACCTTAAAACCCATCTAAAATCTATCCAGAAAACCCTAACAACCACCTAGCAACAGCCTACCAACCACATTGCAACACCTTGGCTACAACCTAGCAACAACCTATCATCTAGACCGCGTTAGCAACTGAATAACAATGCACCAGCATGAATTTGGTTCACATTCAGATCCTGTTCCATATTTTTGGAACTAAATAACTAACTTATAACATTCAGTTACATAAGTGGTTCATGAATGTCTGCATTCTAAAGCAGATGTCTAAATTACTTCTCAAAAGCTCTAAAAGTACAAATTTATGAAATTGTCAAGTAACTTCCTAATTATCCTTAGTTCCTCTTGCAAGCTTTTATTAATTTTATTCATAAATGTAATGCAATATAAAATGGCAATTCAGTTTTAGTTCAGCAGGACACTAAAGTCAACCCAATGCTAAATTAATCAAAACCACTTGCTCCATGCCATATTCACATGAGAAAGTTTACCCCAAAATAATAATTCTGTCATCATTTACTCACCCTCATGCCATTCCAAATAAGACTTTTGTTCATCTTTGTAACATTTTTTTTTAATGAAACCTAGGAGATTTCTGTCCCTCTATTCATGCAGGCAAAAATGTTATACAGATTTGGAATGACTTAAAAGGTGAGTGATTAATGACAGAACAATCATTGTTGAGTAAACTTTCCCTAAATCTGAATCAATTCTGAGCAGTGTGGGGGAAAAAAACATAACAGGAATAGACTCAGGGCTTTCTAAAAATGCTTGACAAACTAGCAAACTGCAAATTCCTGACTGTGTGTAATGTTACTCTTTGTAAAATACACTTAGCTTGACAGATTTATGTCAGAAGGTCAGATAACAAAGGCAGTTAAAACTCTGCTTGAATAAGTGTCACATTTCCTTGAGAGATCACATCATTTCATCCCTCCTCAAACACATCTAAGTAGGGTTGGGTACCGAAACCCGGTACCAATATGGCACCGGTACCTATGTAACCGGTATGTACTAGAACCGAATCAGAACGCAGATTTCGGTGCCTCATTTCGGTGCCGTGCCTGAGCGATCGATTAAAATATTTGTCCTTTGTTTCTCCGAAACGCACGTAAGAAGCATCACAGGCTACAACTACAAATATTTCAGCAAAATGTATATTTTAGTCAGAGTTATTGCGCTCCTATTTCATTGCGCGCCGTCTGTTTGGCGCGCACGCGCACGGCGGTGCTCATTCTAAATGAAGTCTGTGAAGTTTAGCAGAGAATCGCAAAGCAAAAGCTCACGCACTTCTGACAGCAAAATGGAAATATTTCCATGGCATTCTAACATTTACAGACGGAGAATATACCTGTGAATTGTAAGTTATGCATTACGGAAAACAGCAAACACATTAAACAGCGCGAGAAGCATCTCTGTCAGCGGCACACGCAGCCTTTCTGTCAGAGCATCTGTGAGCGCGAGCCGCTTTAAACTGAAACTATAAACTATAGGCTACTGTATCTTACCAGTTTTTTTTATAGCCCTTCATATAAAGCTTGTCACATGTTCAGAACAAATTGTATGATGCACTTTCTCCGCAGCAGTTCAGTCTGTGTCCTCCCTAGATATTTTATCAGATGCGCTCGTATCAAACTACTGTATATCAATATTAACTGTATTGCTTAATAACGTATCGATTATAAAGAATATATCGATATATCGTACAAACTCTATATACCGCCCAGCCCTAGCTTTAATTAAAATGCCTAAAGCTAAAATTCTCTTGTATTCGCGTTTTTAAACCCGTTTAAACCAACAAAATAGAACATTATAACCTTTTTAGTCCACAACACCAGTTAAATGCTTCCTTTTGTGATCTGATAGCTTCTTGTCACAGAATGAGGCAGAAAATATGTCCCATAGGCTACTAATGCATTGATTAGCAATGGATTTTAAATATACTTAATTATTATAAAAATACCAGAGATGGCTTGAATAACACAGACAAACTATATATTGTCGTAGTCAAGTGTTTAATTATTTGTTTTATCATTCAAAACGATTTATCTTCTGTTTATTAGTTCAGGAATATACAGTGCCTTACACCTGTGTGTGACTGTATATGTCTCAGAGTTTTGTTACCTTTCTGTGTCATCCTCCGCTGTTTCCATATGGGGATTTCTTGGATATATAGGACGTTCCATATACAGTAATTTGTGTGTTCTCATGTATGAGCGCACTGCAACCATGTATTCGTTTCTACAGCGACTGTGGCGCACATCATTCTCTTTCTATGAAACCTGTAAACCGCATACCGGTATATATATATATATATATTCTTTCGCTTTTACAAGTATAGTTATTGCACATTATTTCTTCTGGCGGCGCGGTTGTAGAAGTGTGTGGCAGGCACTTAGAGGGAACATTGCGTAGCCCTGTATTTAAGGTAGCCCGTCGGGCACCGGCACCATTTTAAAAAACACAATAGTATCGATTTGGCACCGGTATCGAAAAAAACCCAAACAATTTAATGATACAGTTAAGATACCAACCCTACATATTTATATTTTGCCAACAAACCATAAGGATGACTTCAAAGCTGCCACTGGGCTGTGCGATATTGCAAAAATGTTTCATATTATGCCATTTGCTTGTTTCACATTTTGGATGACTTAAACCACGGGGCGTGAAGGGGAGACAATCGACCAGAACTAAATGAGGGACAATAATCCCCAACAGCAGACCTGATGAAAGGCAGAACATTGCTTAATTTGTTTCTGTGTGAGATCCTTTTTTTTGCCGCTTTAACATTGAGAAAACACAACAGCGAGCAAATCCAACCATGAAAAAGAGTATGCCTAAGAGAGAAAACCAAAGAGAAAACCAATGCTGTATGACATCCGACTGGTCCAAATTGGTCCAATATTCGGTCTGTCTGCCATTCCTAAATCAAACAATTTAATCTCTCACTGAAATGTAACTTTAATAAGAAAAATAAAATAAAAAAAAAATGATACATACATAATACACATGTTAATTATATATATCATAGATATATAGATAGATACAGTTTCAGATTTGCTGGCATTGCTATGATGCTTTATATTTTGATATATTTATATACATGTATAGAATCAACAAACATGTTAATTATATCATTACAGGATATAACACGATTCCATGTATGTAGCACATGTAGTTTTTGTTCAGAAATAGTTTCATTCTTATTTTATCACTGAGATTTATCTTCAGATTAGTTTTTTTTGTGTGTCTCTTTTTATATTAGTTTGATATTGACTTATAATAATGATATTTATTTTTAAAAGAAAAACACAGGATATATATCAGTGATATAAAATTAGTCAGATGACGCCCACCCCTTTACAGCAGCAGATGATGTTTATATCCAACAGTGCCAAATCTGGTCTCTACACATACAACTTTCTCTGCTAAAATCACTACAATGTAACCAACAGAACACTGTTTGGCCCATTCAATTATACAGATAATTCATTTAGTCCTGCATTAAACAAAAAACATTAAACAAATCTGATTACAGTTTTTCCGATAAAAAAATATATGAATTTGCTTGTGATTTAAAACCATTTTAAAAATACAGGTTTTGTTGGTGGGGCTGCACAATTTAGCCAAAATTTTGTGATTATATATCAATATGACTATGATAATAATAATAAATTTAATTATTATTATTAGTAGCAGTATTAATTAAATATTAATAAATAAAATAAATACAAAATTAAAACAAGAAATATTAATGTAATATTTTACTATAAATGAACAAATACATAGATACATGCATACATGAAATTACTATTATTATTTTATATTACAGCTGTAAAATTACAATACTATGTCTGGCTGTCTGTCTTAATTTCTTCATTTTTAAACGATAAACCATCAAATTTTTATTTCAAGGGAAATACACAGTGGGCCCTTAAAGCTTCTCTTTTGTTGATAAGAGCTTCTCAATACAAGTATAGGAGGATGGTTGGTGAATGTTGTATTCCCAAATGCATGTTAAAGTGACAAACTCAGAGCACATGCAGAGATGGAGTTTGTGTGGAGCAGCATTTACTAAACTGTGTCGCTCTAAAACGTTGCAAACGTGGCAGAAGCTGCTCACATGTAAGAATACAGTGCCATGCTTTACTCTGAAACACACAGTGCATATATCTAATTGAACCACATCCTTTGTGATTTGATAATCACACTAAGCCATTTCACTATTTTGGTTTTATTTTGATTAGTTGTGTAGCCTTAGTAAAATGCCTCAAATCAGGATGTAGATGAACAGCACATAGGCTAATTCACATGCATGGATCACTACGTGGGAAAGTCTGAGAGGCTTATCTTATAGACATTATCTTTTTAACAAAAATACCAAGTTGGCAAAGGATGTTGGTTAAGTTTAATGGGCCTGTGCTGTCGGAAACACAGTCTATCCTAACAAAAACACATTTAGGTTGTTAAACATTAACCTTGCCTTGATGCTTCCATACTCCGAGGTGAGGAAATGGTCTTCTAAATATATGCTGTGGCATACAAGTTGACCCAGGTTTGTTGCCGAGATCTAGTTCATTTTATCTAATCCAGCTGGTAGGATCTTAAAAAGATTAAAAAAGATGCCTAATGAACTATTCAGCGAATGCATTGTGAACAAAATTGCACTGAAAAGGCTGCATTTAGGCGGCAAGAAGCTGGAGACACACGTATGAACGCTCAACTGAGTTTAACAAGCCTGTTGATGTTCAGTGGCCTAAATTGTAACAAATAAGCGAGGCATCCAGCACAATCCAAATATTATCCAACATCTGTTCAGAATTCCTAACAATGTTGATGTAGAACAGCAGCAAACTCCAGCGCTGCAGTCACTGCAATTAGCAGAGCAGTGGGAAATGCTAAAGTGCAATCGGACTATCAGCTGGCTATTGTGCTGATGCTGTGAGAGCATGCTGTACTCTGCAGGGGAAATGGAGCTGCGCTTTGCTCACATTAGACTGAAAATCATTCATTGGACTGCCAGAGGCATAATGCAGATTATGCTTTGTAAGCTTTGCATGGACCGTCTTTTCTCTTGCATGTTGACTACACTACATTCTAGGGGTGGGCGATATGACCAAAATCTTATATCACGATATGACTAATTCTATATCACGATAACAATATATATCACGGTATAGTTATTTTTTTTTCTTTTTATTTTTTTTTTTGTGATCTTTGATTCCATAGACTTTTCATAATCCTTGTCACCAATGTCAATATCAAACTAATAGAAATATAATACAATATAACAAAATTAAATATAAAACAAAAAAGCTGTGTATAAACATGCCTTTGTGTGTGTGTGTGTGTGTGTGTGTGTGTGTGTGTGTGTGTGTGTGTATGTATTGTATTGTATTGTGTAATGTGTATTGATGTGAATTAAATGTTAGACAGTAAACGCTATTGGATGCAAACATTTTTTTTGAAGAAATCCCAACAATAAAGTGAAATTAAATTAAATTGAATAAAAAAATAAAATTAAAAAAAAAAGCTCACTGAAGATAAACAATCAGTGATGAAATAAGGATAAGAAACTAATTGCAAGCAATAGGACAAAAACCTACATAAATAAGAAACGCTACACATTGTGTAAATTAATTAGTCTTCACTGTTTTAATTAGATAGATATAATTAAACATGTATTATGTATAGATTCTATACATAGGCTATATATAAATATATTATTATTATTTTTAATTTATTCTTATTAATGTTACAAAATTGATATAGTCAAGAGCAGTGAGAGATTTTCTCTAACTGTTGTTTGATTAATGGCAGACGAATATTGCTTCCCCTTTAAGACCGAAGTCCGGATCCAATATACTGTTACATAATGCGTTTTTTTCAGCTGTTTACTCTCTCTTAAGAACTAAATAACTGTGTTTATGAGGATACTTGCAAAGACAGGGATTCTTACGCATACAAGTGTATTTATGTAATCGTTCAAAGCCAATAAAGCGGAAAAAAATAAACCGCGTTCCTCACACAGAAACAGAGACGGTGCACGCATATAGCTCTGTTGTTTGTGTTTCAACGGCTTAAAATCGGTTGTTTTAAAACTGCGGTGCTTAAAAATACTTGTCCATGCTACAGATGTAGTCCCTCGTTTAGGAACGAGCTCCTTGTTTTGTCGTGTCGGATCGTGCTCCTACTCGGAGCCACCTGCTTCTGTGTCTACTCTTCACGCAGTCATCCAAATGATGAAAAAGTATTACCGTAAACAATGTATTTTGCGACACCACGAAATAGACGATAGAGCATAATATGAAATGATAGACTTTTTATTTCGTCCATCCGATATATATCGTCATATCGCCCAGCCCTACTACATTCATACATGGATAGTGCAGTACATACACATACTGTACAAACATATTCTGAAGCCAAATAAACAGATTATTTGCAGTATTGTATTTATGTTCTACATAGAAAATTGAGACCAAAAAGACACCTGAAAGACAACACAAAATGCTCCAAGTCTTATACACTGACCAAAATTATAAACGCAACACTTTTGTTTTTGCCCCCATTTTTCATGAGCTGAACTCAAAGATCTAAGACTTTTTCTATGTACACAAAAGGCCTGTTTCTCTCAAATATTGTTCACAAATCTGTCTAAATCTGTGTTAGTGAGCACTTCTCCTTTACCGAGATAATCCATCCACCTCGCAGGTGTGGCATATCAAGATGCTGATTAGACAGCATGATTATTGCACAGGTGTGCCTTAGGCTGACCACAATAAAAGGCCAGCCTAAGGCAAATTATATAATATACAATGCTAATAAATCAAACTAACAATGGACAATTCTTACTTTTAAAGTTAATATATAAATACTGTAACCTAATGTTCAGTGCACCAGTAGTTCACTTTTGCACTTCAACAGACAAAAACACAAAGAATTATATCAAAATACCCATTTTTGGCAAGTGACCTCGTCTTAAATGAGTTAAAAAGTCCTAAATGACCACAAAGAGTTGGGTGGAAATCAGATGTGTCAAATCCACGTCATGTGCATCAGGTTTTAAAAAGACAGCACTACTTTTAAAGTGAAACCTGCTGTGTCATATCAATCAAAGAAAATAAAAAAAGAAATCACTCACTGCTCTTCCCTGATTAACTTTTTGTCCCTGATTAACTTTAGAATAAAGATTATTCTATACTCAATTTATAGTTTTTGCATATACAATTTATAGTTTATGAAGATAATTAAAAGTTGTTATATTTTTCAAAGTCTATTAAAAGTTAAAAAAATAATGGCTTTCAATTATTATACTGTAATGTTGAATAGCTATAAATGGCTAAAAATGAGGTGAAAATGCATTTAATAAAGACATCAGTGTTTATCAATGACACTGGCCTTCATTAATAATAGGCTACTTAGTAAAAAGATGCCATTAAATATATTAAATATACCATCTTTATGTTGTTTCTACATTAATTTGGAGATTCAATGCAACATTGTGACAATATAAATATATATTAATATATATTAATATGTGATTCATTACAGAAAATTGTGATTAATTAGTTGTTGTTTTTTAATGAAAACACTAGTTAAATTATAGACAGATTAATTATCATTCATTTTCACCCTAAAATGTCACATTACTAAGGTAAAATGCATGCAAATAGTGTTCTTGTCTAAGCACAGACCATATCAAATACAGTTTTAATTTTTTTCCATCATGAGTCTCAGTGTTATGCCAGCATACTGAATGAATCATCTCCATTATTGCATAAGCTCATTCCTGTGGATGACTTTATAATCATCATCACTTGATCGAGCCTGGGAATGCTGCGTTACTATGGCAGCTGCTGAGATTCTGACACCCTGAAGGCCTAATGAGAATTCAGAACTCAGAAACACGGAACATGGTACTTGGAACGTCACCAAGGCAACAGCTCGGAACCCTTGCTGCGAGGGGCTGGAGCTCTGGGAGAGGACTGGAATCACGAAGCCCTTCATTTGAAAGAGTGAAGCTAATCACTCTGGAAATGGAGTAGTTTACATGAGAATCAGGAGTGTAAACGTTTCTGAGTGAGTGCAGCAGGAGGCAATTTATTAGCATAACACAGGGCTGGCAAAGTGACAATATAATTGTTTGCTAAGGCAAGCAGAACTATTACTACTGCTCATTCTTAAGAGTTAGGGGGTTGTTCTAAATCCCTTAAGCCTACAGTCAAACTCTGGCACACAAATCACTCAGCACAGTGCTACAAATATCAATTTTCAAAGAAAAATTCATGAACCAAGTGAATCAAAACCCATAACACTTAGGTGGTGTGGACTGGTTTTGAAAACACTCTCGAAATGGAAGTAGCGACAGATCTTTACATAAATATAGAAACAGACTCATTTTTTTTATGCCTTTAAAGTGCTCTTATTATACTATTTCAAACTTTCCTACAATAGGTTTGTATGCATCCAAGGTCAAAAAAAGACTCTAAAAGTTTAGTTCACCCAAAAATGAAAATTCTGTCATTAATTACGCACCCTCATGTTGTTTCAAACCCGTAAGACCTTCGTTCATCTTCGGAACACAAATTAAGATATTTTTGATGGAATCTGAGAGCTGTCTGACCCTGCATAGACAGCTTCGAAAAATTACGGTTGAACCCCTGATGTCACATGGATTATTTTACCGATCTCCTTGCTACGTTTCTGGACTTGGGAACATTTCAGTTATATTGCTGTCTATGCAGGGTCAGACAGCTCTCAGATTCCATCAAAAATATCTAAATTTGTGTTCCGAAGATGAACGAAGGTCTTACGGGTTTGAAATGACATGAGGGTGAGTGAGTAATTAATTAAATAATTTTCATTTTTGGGTGAACTAACACTTTAATTTTCTCATAATATATACTGCAGCATCACTTCTTGTCTCACAGTGCCTGCTAATGTTTGTTTATGGATCTGATCTCTCTAAACCCCTCTTTTCCAAGAGCATATTCTGCTCTGATTGGTCAGATGAGATCAACTAAATGCTGGATTTTCAAAAGTATGTGAAGTTCACGGTATAGACTCTGTGCCATCGTTGCAGTAAACTTGCATGATGTTATTGAATGAATGATATATTAGTTGCACACCAGTCTGTTATTGTAGGGACACTGACATTTTCGATCCTCTAAACATAATGCTGAATAAAACTGACTGTGACTGGTTACTTTACATGTCTATCAGACACCCTCCAGGGCAGTCCTAGGCCAATGAAAGCTACCATGAGTCTAAACCTTCTCCCATCAGTCTGAAGGTCTGGCTATGTGAAACTAAATTAGGTAACATCCAAAAAAAATAAAAAATAAACATAATAGGGGAACTTTAAGCAATTACCAGCAACCACCCAGAATACAGGGTGTAGCAACCTATAAAAACTACTCAGAAAAAAGAAAAAAAAAAAAAGTTTCAGTAAAAATTATGTTTTATTGCTAGGTACAATAGAGAGGATAAAAAAAATGGAGAGTTAAGGGAACAGAAGTGGCAAATGATGCAAGCTGGATTCAAACTTGTACAGCACGCTTGAGCACCAAAGCTTAACCTGTAAGAATTGTACACTGCTTGGCTATTACCGCGATAGATTTTTTCCTTCAAATGGATTTTGTTCAGTGTAATCATCTAAAACTGACCTAAAATCTAGACTATACAAAAGAGTTATATAAAAAAAAAAAAAACATTTCCAGGAAACTGCAGTCATTTGCAAAAATAGTTTATTTCCTCCCTCTGTCTGCAATTCAGAGAACAACAACATAGATGATTAGTATTGCAAACACATGTACATAAAATGAAAATATATTTTTTCTCATCATCAAAGCATCCAACTGTAACTAAAAGAATAGCACACCCAACAATTGTAACCGTAATTTTATGAAGCTACGAGAATACTTTTTTTGCGCAAAGAAACAAAGTATTCTCGTAGCTTCATAAAGATACGGTTGAACCACTGATGTCACATGGACTATCTTACCAATGTCCTTACTACCTTTCTGGGCCTCAGAATGTTTCAGTTGCATTGCTGTCTATGCAGGGTCAGAAAGCTCTTGGATTTCATCAAAAATATCTTAATTTGTGTTCCGAAGATGGATGAAGGTCTTACGGGTTTGGAACGACATGAGGGTGATTAATTAATGTCAGAGTTTTCATTTTTGAGTGAACTATCCCTTTAATGATTACAAAAATTTTCATTTTTGGTGAACCAAAAGCAGAAAGGACACACAACTACAGCTCTAAGCCTAAGCTAACGGTAGGCATTTATTTACTCAAGACAGACCTTGTCTAGAAGACAACAAATGCAGAGGAAACTGAGTGCAGTGGGTGGTTGAGTCATCTAACGACATTTCTTACTGCCTCACAATTACTGTCTTTACCCCCCACACCCCTAGTGCTGTCTGTTTGCCCTGACCCACACTACAACAGTATGGGGAGATGGTAACTATCAGTGAATGTGAAACTGAGGAGGTCAATGAGACAGCAGCATTGGTAAGAGGAAAGCTGACACAGCACATACAAGCACAGCTGACAGCTGACAAAAGCAAGAGTGAGTATAGAGACACTCTCACATATACACTGTATCCATAACTAATATTTTACAAAACAAAGAAATATATACAGGTGCATCTCAATAAATTAGAATGTCGTGAAAAAGTTATTTTTTTCTTGTAAGTTGAAACTTTCATATATTTTACATTCATTGCATGTAAAGTAAAACATTTCAAAAGTTTTTTTGTTTTAATTTTGATGATTAGAGCTTACAGCTCATGAAAGTCAAAAATCATTATCTCAAAATATTAGAATATTTACATTTGAGTTTCAATTAATGACCATCCCTACAGTATAAATTCCGGGTATCTCTTGTTCTTTGAAACCACAATAATGGAGAAGACTGCTGAATTGGCAATGATCCAGAAGATGAACAATGACGCCCTCCACAAAGAGGGTAAGTCACAGAGGGTCATTACTGAAAGGTGTGGCTGTTTACAGAGTGCTGTATCAAAGCATATTAAATGCAAAGTTGACTGGAAGGAAGAATTTGGGTAGGAAAAGGTGCACAAGCAACAGGGATGACTGCAAGCTTGAGAATACGGTCAAGCAAAGCTGATTCAAACACTTGGGAGAGCTTCACAAGGAGTGGACTGAAGCTGGAGTCAGTGCATCAAGAGTCACCACGCTCAGACGTCTTCAGGAAAAGGGCTACCAAGCCACTTCTGAACCAGAGACAATGTCAGAAGCGTCTTACCTGGGCTGTGGAGAAAAATAACTGGACTGTTTCTCAGTGGTCCAAAGTCCTCTTTTCAGATGAAAGTAAATTTTGCCTTTCAATTGGACATCAAGGTCCCAGACTCTGGACGAAGAGTGGAGAGGCACAGAATCCAAGCTGCTTGAAGTCCAGTGTGAAGTTTCCACAATCAGTGATGTTTTGGGCTGCCATGTCATCTGCTGGTGTTGGTCCACTGTGTTTTCTGAAGTCCACAGTCAATGCAACCATTTACCAGGAAATTTTAGAGCACTTCATGCTTCCTTCTGCTGACAAGCTTTATGGAGATGCTGATTTCATTTTCAAGCAGGACTTGGCACCTGCCCACACTGCCAAAGGTACCAAAAGCTGGTTCAATGACCATGGTGTTACTGTGCTTGCTTGGCCAGCAAACTCGCCTGACCTGAACCCCATAGAGAATCTATAGGTTATTGTCAAGAGGAAGATGAGAGACACCAGACCCAACAATGCAGATGACCTGAAGGCTGCTATCAAAGCAACCTGGGCTTCCATACCACCTCAGCAGTGCCACAAACTGATCACCTCCATGCCACGCCGAATTGAGGCAGTAATTAAAGCAAAAGGAGCCCCTACCAATTATTGAGTACATATACAGTAAATTAACATACTTTCCAGAAGGCCAACAATTCACTAAAAATGTTTTTTTTTTATTGGTCTTATGAAGTATTCTAATTTGTTGAGATAGTGAATTGGTGGGTTTTTGTTAAATGTGAGCCTAAATCATCACAATTAAGAGAACCAAAGACTTAAACTACTTCAGTCTGTGTGCACTGAATTTATTTAATACACGAGTTTCACAATTTGAGTTGAATTACTGAAATAAATGAACTTTTCCACGACATTCTAATTTATTGAGATGCAACTGTATATAGTTCAGTAATATCATAACAAGCAAGAGTGCCATTTTCCTGAACAATAGTGTGTGAATGATGTGATATTAAATGTGATATTAATTTTATGCAACAGTTCAACAAATGAGAAGTTAATATTGAGTGAGTTACATTTTAGGCACAATGTTATCTGTTTTTTTTTCCACCAACAAAATTTTAGTTTATTTCACAGTAATGTTTATTAAAGCTACTAAGGTAATTCAATAAAGAGCAGTGAGAGATTTACTCTTTCTTTTATAGTTCGATTAAAATTAAGGACAGACAGCAACACATGCAATATAATAGGCTGCTGTCACTTTAAGACCTAATGCAATATACACATCCAATTTTCTCCCAACAGTTTATGTTCACTTAAGACATAAACAACTGTGTGAATAATCACAAAGATGTTTATTTTTTTTTTTGACATGTCTTTGTGTGTATCTGACCCTATAGACCAGGGGTCACCAAGTTCGGTCCTGGAGGGCCGGTGTCCTGCAGAGTTTAGCTCCAACCCTAATCAAACACACCTGAAGCAGCTAATCAAGGTCTTACTAGGTGTACTTGAAACTTCCAGGCAGGTGTGTTGAGGCAAGTTGGTGCTAAACTCTGCAGGACACCGGCCCTCCAGGATCAAGTTTGATGACCCCTGCTATAGACACACACCTGATGCCCAAAGTATACTTGGCTTGTCTGTGTTCTGCTCCATCTCGGAACACATACACAGAATGCCACCTGGGGAGCAGTGTTTTTTCATGTCTTATTGTGATTTTAACATCTTTTTTTTATTAACAAGCACAACCACAGTTTAGCATCAGTAGACTGCATTTTACGCCAGTCACTGATTTATCCGATTAGGTCATTAAGTTTTTGTTTTTAAGGGAGGAATGAAACCGCACTGATGCGAAAGGAAAGAAGGTACACTAGATTAGGGATATCACGATACCAAAAATCACTCGGTACCGATACCACTAAAAGTAAACGATACTCGACAGGGCTTGAATTTCGGCGCAGGATTGCGGGGATCGCGCATAATTTAAACCATTCCCGCAAGTTTAACTTTTATAATGCGAGAAATTCCCGCACAATATATTTGCTTCATCTCAGATTAAATGCATCTACAGACTAGGGCTGAACGATTAATTGCATTTGCGATAATATCGCGATATGAGAAAACGCGATTCTTCAACCGCAGAGGCTGCGATTACACTTTGTCATGTGACACGCAAGAGGAGGAGTAAAGCGGTGTGTTCGACTTGAAGATAGATCGTATTACATCAACGTACGATGAGAGAAAGCATAAGGAGACGTCCGCTCTCTTATAGCTCTCGCAGTACTTTGATGACACACACAGCGATTGGTCCAGCAGCGCTGCTTCAGGTCGAACACATCTAAGCAGTCTTCAGAGGAAGCATCAAGTTGGCATCGCTATGTTGCCAAGTCTGCAGTTTGCCGCGGGTTATTTTCGTGTCCGCGGGTCTTACATAACATGCAGAATTGACGCGCTACATGTAAACGATATCATTTGTTGTATTTTCCTGTCAAAATAACGGAGTTTCTAGAACTGCCGGGTTCTCGGCTAGTGGGCGGAGCTAATGCGTAAACGGCAATCTCATTGGCCGGCGCTCACCTATCATCGTCCCTGTTTTGAATTCAGCGAATCAGTTCGAGCGAACGCAGACAACCTGATTAATATTCATGAACCCAGCAGCTCAATAATCCTTAGTGCGTTTTATACTGTTATTAGTAGTAGAATTCGTAGTAGTTTTGTTATCTTATCAGTATTATTTGTAGATTTCTTTTTCCTTTTTTTATAGAAACACTAAATGACAAACAATATCTTAAGCACCACCACCAGTCCTAAGTTAAGTCAACATGACAAATATGCATTCATACATACATGGTTATTCTAATTACTAAAGTTCTATCATCATATAATGCTAAAATTGAATGCTAAATTATCATAATATCATATTATAATGTTTGACTGACTGATGCTAAGTGAGATATTTAAAAAAAAAAAACTGTGCCATTTTACAAACATAAGCTTTATATAGATATAATTGAAAATCATTCAATGACATTATTTGACATTATTCAATGCACATAGACATTGAGGGCTCTAGGGAGGGGACGAGCTGACACAAGCTTGTGGAGGGTGCCCCTCCCCTGTTTTAAAGCACCCCTGTTTTAAAGCACCTTAGAACAACACACACCAACACTACATTTGAGCGGGTGAGGTGAAGCATGGGGTCTCTTTTTTTCTTTTTTTTTTCTCACACCCCTGCTCTCTGTTCTCTGTCTGGGGCCGGGGGCTGTGAGGATGAGCTGGCCGCCCGGTCGGGGTCTGGGCTGTTGGTTTTCTCTGCTGCTGCGGGGACCGGGGTGGTCTTCCTGTCCCCGCGCCGGAGCGAAGGGGGTTCAGCTCCGGGATCGGGCGCTGGCTACCCCTCTGGGGGTGGTGGTGCCTGGATCTAGGAGTATAGAGTGCATATGGGGAGTGTGAGTGTGAGTGTGGGTACCGTGTCCATTTTTGTGTGTCTACATGTGGGGCGAGGGTGTGAATATTCGTTTGCGTGCATGAGGGTGGGAACGTATGCTTGTGTATATGTGTGCTTGTTCGTCTACGTCTATGTGTCAGGTCAGGCCTTAGACTCCGCCTCACTCATCTCAGTCGACCCCTACCCCACCACCATGCACTGCCGGTGGAGGATGCCGCCGGTGCGTTGGTGGTTTCTCGCGCCGGGGCAGGATGCTCGGGTGAGCGCCGGCCCGCTCTCGGCGGTCGCTTGGCGGGGCCTGGCCCTACTGGCCTTGCTGGGCCCCGATTGGGGGGTGGGGGGCCTTGTCTGCCCTGGTGTGGTCGGCTGCCGGTGGAGCCTGCGGGCTTGCCGCCACGGCACCCTGGGGCGTCTACACTGTGACTGTCGGAGGTCCCACCTTCGGGCTCTCCTCTGCCCTTTTCTGGGTGGAGGCAGCGGTTGTCCCTGCGGTGGTTCTCCTGGGGGTCCCGTGCCCTGGGGGGCCCCGGATGTTTGGGGCCCGGGTCTTTTCCATGCCTGCTTCATGCCTTGCGGGATGGGGCTGTTGTGCCCCACACACACTATTAAACATTTACATGGAGGAACCTTATGAACACAAGCGCTCTCACACACACAGGTGTACACTCAAGCAGTCACATTGGTGTAAAAACAGGTGCTCACAGACACGCATTGTCTTGATCTGCTGTTGCTTCAAAACTTATTTTGTAATATTAGTTATGTGTGCTGCTCAATAACATTTAACATTTAGAATTTATTGTGATTCATACAGATGTTGGTTGTTGCTGCAGTCTCTATGATGTTGTGTCTTCTGTTGTTTTCTTCTGTTGTTTTCTCTTTTTGTCAGCAGGTATCGAAGCAAATTGTCTGTTTTATTTTTTTATTTTTTTTTTTTTTCCTCTCTCTCTCTCTATCCCCCATTCTCCTTTTTTCTCTCTCTCTCTCCCCCTTCTCTGTTGATTTTCCCCACAACTTTTTTTTTTTTTTTTTTTCTTTTTTCTTTTTCTTTCTCTCTCTTATTTTCTCTGTCCCCCGGTCTTGTCTGTCATAGTGTGGTTAAATAAAAGGGTATATAAAATTAAATTAATTAATAAAAAAATAAAAAAAAAAAAAAAAAATGGCTGTGAATGATGATAACATAGCTACACATACGTTATCTGTGTTACTGACAGGCCAAAAAAAAAAAAAAAGAAAATCATTCAATTGATTATTGTAAATATTATCAACTAGGGATGCTCCGATCGATCGGCCGGAGATCGGTATCGGCCGATCATCACATTTTATGACTCGATCGGTACTCGTACATTTGGCCGATCTCATGTACCGATCGCAATTTGATGATGTCAGCGCTTGAGGACGTACATGATGCATGGGGACATAAATGATTTGGTGGTGTGGAATTGCTATGACGTTTTGAGAAACAATGAAAAATTCGCTATATGTCGTGTATGTTTTGCATGATGATATGATGAATGGATTGTTCATTTTTAACAGCAGATTCAGTTAGAGCTGATCTGCGCATCACTGCACGCCTCTCCACGGGAGCCTGAGCTGATCGCGGCCGCACTATGAACATTTATTTATAAAACAAAATATCTTCTTTATTAACAATTTTATTAAACCAAATTAAATCCAATTTTCTATGAAATCCTTTTTTAAAGCAAAAGTAAAGTGCAACAGTGTGCAAGAAGCAAGTGTCCATCTCTCAGATGTGTCCATTAAAATACATATATAATAGCAATGAAGCAATAATAATTAGTTCAAATAAAGTATCAAAAGCAAGAAATCATATGGTTTTATTGAACAAAACTGTTAAAATATATAATGTATTATAAACAATAGAGCTAATGTAGATAACGCATAACAACAAAGGCCTGCAGGGGGCGCCTGATGATTATTTTTAAACATTACTGCGCGATCTAATCCTTGTTTAATATTGACCAAGCACCATATAATTCAAATGTCCACTTAATCTTTAATATTTGGCCATTTCTTTAGGACAGAAATGCTATATCCACTGTAATTAAATTAATATGTGGACATCAAAACGTGTAAACTCAGAGTGAGGGTTTGAGCTTTTATTTTGAAATCGCGATGTATTCTCCTGTGTTTGCATAGGCTTATAAATTATTTACCTTACAAATCTGATGAAATGGCGCACGTTGCGTTCCCAGATGAACGTTATAATAAACCCAAACTCACAACAACATGCAGAGATGGAGTTTGAGACGCTCCACACATGTAAATGATAAGTTTCTGTGGAGCTACTGTGAACCGAGCCGCTGTGAGACGCACGTGCTTAACCTACACACATGTAAATAATTAAAGCGCATATACTGTGTTAGAACTGCATGGCATATAATTATTTAATTAAATCATAGCTTTTGTGAATTCACAATTATGCTTAATTATGAGTTTTAAATGGGTTTAATGTCATGCAGCCGGAAAATAGTCTAATAATGTGTTTTATGGATTCTCGTCCGTGAAATGCGGCACTTCCGGTATTTTGCGGTTAGTAGACGTGAGCAAAATGAAGTCGACGATTTTTCAAAATCGACTAGTCGACTAAAATCGACGAATCGCGACAGCTCTATTGACCATATTAGCCTACTCAATAGCATTAACACAGGCTTTACTTCTTTCAAACTTTATTTGGAATGTCACCATTTCTGTCACTGCAACTTCCCGATCAGGCGAACACACACACACACACACACACAAATTAAATCATCTGCCTGATGAAAAAATTTGTTTAAAAAAAATGTAGTTAATATTGCATAATTTATGATTTATTTTATCCACCCGCTAATAATCAGAATGCATTTTTTTATTACCCGACCCATGGATTATCCGTAGCGCCCGTGGATATAACCGTGATCAAACTACTCCGTTTTGTTCTTTCAGTAGTTTAAATGTTTCTATTTATTTTTTTCCTCTTCAGTCTTATATTGGACAGTATTAAACCTTATGAGTTACATCAGACTTCTCCATATTGGAGTTTAAATGTTTCTATTTATTTTGTCCTCTCTCTAACATTGGATAGGCTAATCAAAACATTCTCATCTTGAGCAGAAAAGAAAGATAACAATTTCAAAGTTTAAATTCCAACCTAGCCATCTAACAACAATTATATATATATATATATATATATATATATATATATATATATATGTTATTAGCCTACAGATTAATAATGCTAAATGTAGATCAGAAACGTTTTGTTACATCTGGTTTGAGTCGTAGGTTACTTATAGATAGATAAATAGATAGTAAGAAAAATAACAATATTTGCAGCATTGTTTTTTTCTGCTGTATTTTAGTGAAAGTAATCTATAATTTGACCTCTCACCGTGTTTCTGTTTTTCTGAGAGAGAGAGAGAGAGAGAGAGAGAGAGCACGGAGCTGAAAGGGCTTGAATAAAGCGCGTTTAGCTTTAGATAAAAATACGAGGATATAGCGCTGAAAGATATTTACCATAAATGACCCTGAGCGCTTGTTATGTGATCTGCTCCGCTGTTTTGATGCGCTGCTCACTTAAAATGGTGCTGCTGCGACGGCTCGCGGTCCAGATAGGATGCACTTATAGAAGTATTTAAGGATAAAAGACTCGAGTTGCTTTTAAAATATTCACAAGTCCTTTTCCTCGAGTCGAGTAAAGTCTGGGGTCATTTCAGGTCAAGTTAAGTCTTAAGGCTATAAAAATGCGACTCGATCTCTGCCTTGTGGTGCATCAGACACATTTTGTTTGCATTTATTTTTGTCTTATATTAAGTATCCTGATATACATAATGTTATGCATAAACACCATTTTAAAGGAATATTAAAATGTTCACTGTATAAGGAATCATTTTTGTGATTATTTATATAACATTATTATTACATATGTTATATAAAGCTTGAAGCATCAGAATCGGCATCGGTATCGGCCGATCACCATGACAAGAAATCGGTACTTGGTATCGGCTGCAAAAATCCTGATCGGAGCGTCCCTATTATCAACCCTCTATGGACACCTTGGCAATATAATCTCCATTGGATTGTGATTTTTTTTTGTTTACTCACCAGACCAATATTAATTATCTGATATACTATGCCAAGGTGTCCATAGAGGGTTGATAATATTTACAATAATCAATTGAATTTGATAGGTGTCTCTCACATTGTCCCACAGAAACATTAAAATAGTGTAGATTAGTGTGCAATGTTTTACAATAATAATGTATTCTATTTAGTGTCCATTTCATTCATTTAACATTTAATATTGGGGACATCCAAGTTATTTGACATATTTGAAAAAAAACAAATATTAAAAATTTAAAAAAAAAAAGTAACAATAGTTACTTTCCCTGGTAATTAGTTTCTTTTATAATGATGTAACTCAGTTACTATTTGTGAGAAGTAACTAGTAATATAACTCATTACTTTTTTAAAGTAACGTGCACAACACTGCATACTATACAATGATTTATTGCTTGTCTTTGTTGAATAATACAGAATATAAAGAGCTTTAAAAAAAAATCGCATATTAAATCGCAATCGCAATATTAGTAAAAAAAAAAAAAAAAAAAAAAAAAAAAAAAAATCGCAATTAGATTATTTTCCAAAATCGTTCAGCCCTACTACAGACGCGAAAAAAATAAATCACTGCGTGTTCTCGTCGCACTGATTCACACAAGGCTGTGTAACGCGCTCTAATATTCTGAGTCATAATGAGCTGCTTGTGAAGATAGTATTGGCTTCCAAATTATATTATTTTAATCCCGAAATTCAAACATTAAATGCTGTTTTGCTCTTTATAATGTGAGAGTGGATAGAGCGTGCCTGCCGACTCAACACAGCAGCAGCGAAGCGCGAGTAAATCATCATCTCCTTATCTTAAAATGCGCATTTTATCAAAAGTTAACATGAATGAACATAAGATAAAATAGACTCCTGTTCACTGATCGTCATCATCTCTCACGTAACGACCCAGGTTTCAACGGCGAGAAGACGCCAACAGCTTGGTATGCATATTTGTCCTTGTGTTATTTAATTTATGTCGGAATAAAGATCATTCACTGAAATGGTTTTTAATCTTTGGAGAGCTTTTTTTCTTAAATAAAAACAAATATAACACTCTGATTAGATTATTTCACAACGCTTAAACGTTAGGGGAAAAAAAAAAATATTTGGCTATAGAAAGCGGAGACATTTCTTTTTTATTCAGAAGGCACAAAAATGAAAGGAACACAAAATATGAAGCATTTAGCGACATTAAATTTGTTATCCAAAAATCTTTTTTGATTGTTTGAACACGTGACTGCGCGTTTCTGCTTGTTTTCTACTGTTATGCGCAGCATATTTCCCGTGCATCGGTACAACACACACACAATGAATTACACGGTTCGGTGAGCGTTGTTTAAATATGGACTGATGGCTGAAGCGAAAGACAAGTTCTGATGATCCAGATCACGATCCAAAGAAAAAAAGTGTCTGACCCCGAAAAGCTGACAAGCAGCCAAACTGAAGATCCACAGAAAAATGAGGTGAAGCAGTCAAAGGATAAATTTCAAACGAACTGGCTAAAAATTTACCCTTGGCTAGAAATAAATGATGGAATAATGAGCTGCTCAGATTGTAAGATGTACAGCAGTAAACAATTTACCAGCCAATGCTACAAAACATCTACATTAATTAGACATGCCATTCAGCAGCTTTAAAAAGAAAGAAAGAAGCAGAAACATCCAAAAATGCGCTAATGCTATCCAAACTGCACAGCTGCAGGGAGAAGAGGAGTTGAAGGGATTGCTTAAAACTGCTTACTTTCTTGCAGAAAATGAACTGGCCAATTCAAAATTTCATAATCTTGTGAAATTTATGAAGGAGATGGAGTGTCCTTCTTTCAAACATCTGAAGACAGACTCAAGCTATGGAAGCTATCTTAATGACAAAGCATTGTCAGAAATGCACCAGGCTATTGCAAGTACACTTTGTGATGACATTGACAAGGGTGTCCTAAAAAGTCCAGTGTTTTCTTTAATTCTGGATGAGTCCACTGACATAAGCAACAGCAAACGACTGATTACATATGTAAGGTACATCGAAAACAACAAAATTCAAACAAAGTTGTTTAGAAACTCTGAAATTATGGATGGAAAAGCAGACACCATTGTTGAGGATGTGAAGCAACTGCTAACAGAGAAGAATTTAGATGGAAGAAAACTTGTAGCAGTCTGTACACATGGTGCTGCTGTTATGACAGGATGCCGTAAAGGAGTTGTTCAAAAACTCAGAGAGGACTACAATTCTGAATTGGTAGGAGTGCACTGTACAGCTCACCGTCTTTCTCTCTGTGCAAGTGATGCAGCCAGATCAGTTGAACAGGTGAAGAAGTTTCAGCAAAATTTAAAAGCAATTTTTGTGTTTTTCAGCTGCTCTGCTGTCAGAAGCAACAAACTTCATGAACTGCAAAGACAACTAGATGAGCAACAACTCAAGTTTACCCAGCCTCACACAGTGAGATGGCTATCAGTTCACAGTGCAGTGTCAGTGGTGTGTAGATCCCTGAAAGCCCTAAGAGATGTCCTGGAACACATGGCTGCCTCGAACAGTCAGGACTCAGAAAAAGCCAAAGGGTTATTGATTGCTGTTCGGCAGTTCAACTTTGTGGCCCTGTGTCACATGATGAAGGATGTGCTTACACATATAATCCTTCTTTCCAAGCATTTTCAAAGGGAAGACTTGGACTTCTCCACAGTCCAACCAATGATCCAGGGTACCAAAGAAGCATTGAGACAATTAATAACCCACCCTGGTCCTGCAGAACAAGAATTCTTCAGCTGTCTTGAGGGAAACAAATTTAAAGGAGACAAACTTTTTGAATGCCATACTCAAAAGCCAGCTTTTGATAGCATGAAGAGCAGGTATGTGGGATCCTTGATTGATGAGATTGACAGAAGATTCCCTGCTGACACAGTCTTCAGAGAATTTCAGTCTCTACGGTGTAGAGAAATTAGACAACCTGCTGAAACACTTTTCATCGAATGTAAAAGTGCCAGAAGCTCACCAGGAGTTCACAATGCTGAAGCAAGTCATGGTCTCCTGTGATTCATATACTTCACTGTCCTTTCAGCAGTTTGCAGAGACTGTGTTAAGTGAACATAGTCATGTTTTCACTGAAATGGAGAAGCTCATTCAGACAGCCATGGTCATACCAGTTGCAAGTGTGTCATGTGAACGTGGATTCAGCACACAAAACAGGATCAAAACTAAATTCAGAAATTCATTGAACAATACAAGTCTCACAAATCTTATGGTCATTTCAGAGCTTGGACCTTCTCATGAACAGTTTGACTTCAACAGAGCCATCATCAAATGGAAAGAGATGAAGAGGAGGAGACAGAGGAAAGAAGTCACAAGCAATGGAAAAAAGTGACTAAAATTGAACTGAGACATGAAAGACACTGAAACTGAGATACATTAATATATAGTTTAAACAGAGTTCTTAACGTTAATTTGAAGGAGAGCATGACGTATTTTGTATGAAGTTTTGAAAAAGCAAAGAACTGAACTGATCTGAAACCCATGAAATACACTGAAATTGAGAGACCTTAATATATAGTTCTTAATGTCAGTTTGAAGGAGAGCATGGTGTATTTTGTATAACGTTTTTTTTTTTTTAAATCAAACAAAGAAATTGAACTGAAACGGGAATATACAAATACAGTGATTCTTAATATATAGTTTTAATACAGTTCTTAATGTCAATTTGAAAGAGAGCATGACAAATTTTGTTATAATTCTTTGAAAACCAAGATACATTAAAAACTGTAGACATAAATAAATGAAGATGATTAATTTAGCCCGATGTGTCAATTTATTCCCCCCCCCCCAGAATCTTTAAATCCCCCCCATGTGACCCATGTAAGGGGGGAGTTCCCCCCCAGTTTAAAAACCGAAACTCAGGCCCTGCTCGATAACATGAAAAAAAATAACAATAATACTTAAACATTAACTCCTTTATTTAACATTACAAAAACACAACATTAGTGGAAGTTGGCTTTCAAACAACACACACGCACTCGCGCACACACACACACCTATACATTGAATGCAAGCATTAGTTTAAATTCACTGACATACTGGCAGGCCGAAAATATATTTTTTAAAACCATTAACAAACAACAATTATTTAAACGAGTAATATTAGCCAATAATGTGAATAAGGATAATCCGTGGACGGATACTAGGGTTGGGTATCGTTTGGGTATCGAATTTTATCGATTCCGATTCCGATTCTGCTTATCGATTCCGATTCTTTTCGATTCCCAGTTTCGATTCCAATGTGATTAAATAATAATATCAGACATTTATCCGGTGTCTCTTTTTTGCAAACCGCTTTTTTTTTCTTCATCTGTGAGGACCCGAACTAGCGATCTGCCAGGGCCTTTCTTGCTAATCTAAGCTCTCCAAAGTTTAGCTACATTTGCGATCAGAAGCCAAAAAAGCTAAGTATAATATCTGTGATAGCTATGTTGCAAGAGAGGTGTCACCACCAACATGACAAAGCACTTTAATTTAATAGATCGTTAAAGATTGTGAACATGATTCAAACACCAATGTAATTCTATTCCTAAATTACAATGATTTGTCTGTTTCATCACAACGTAGTGATCACTTGGTTCATCCGTGCAGCGTACATCCGTGCATCAGTGTGATTTGAACATTTAAATTTGTGTTCGCAGTTCGCACTGACGGTGACCTAAAGAGAGCAGCTGTCATCTGTCATGAATGAAAGCTTCACAGTCTTTTCAAACACACAGTATCATTATTTCTGTGTTACAAATATTCAAATCACAGAAGTACTGGGATAAAAGTTTATAGTTCAGATATAAACTCTGATGTGTAAGGTAGCGATTAAAATAAGAGTAAATCACCTTTTGAAAGTAATTTGACAATTCAAATGAAGATTGATCGATTACATTGTTATGCCAGTAGGTGGCGAAAAGGGACTGTTAAAATGTATTTGTATTTGAATCATACAAGAGATTCGTTCAAGAACGCTGATTCATCCCGTAATGAAACAAATACATCTTGAGTCATTGAATCATTCATTCATAAATTACATGTGATTTTTTTTAGTTGTCTAATGTTTTTTCTTCAGAATCATGAGAGAACCACAACTTCCATTGAAAAAAATAAAATAAGTCATTATTTTTGTTTTCTTTGAGCATAAAAAGTATTCTTGTAGCTTCATAACATTTCGGTTGAACTACTGATGCCACATGGACTATTTTAGGGCCCTATGACTTCCGCAATGCAGAAAATGCGGACGGAATCGTGGAATCCAGTCATGAAAACGGAATTTACAGTTTAACGCGGAATGTTACGAATTTGTCAAAGTTTGGATAAATTAATCAAAAGTAGGTCATTACACTTAAATCAAATCGTGATATGGACTAGTATCTATAAATATTAAGCCGCAAAAGTCGATTTAAATATGAATCCTGCATGTTCTGCAGGTTTTTACCACACACACAGCGCGCGTGGCGCTCGCGGTGATTTCAGCGTCTGCCGTCTCAATGAGGACATAAATACATGAACAATATCTCCAAAACTGATCTGAGAGTCACTTTACGAGCATTTTACCATTTAATTTGAGTAAAACTAACGTCATATCATATACACACAGAACTTTAAAGGTATTCACGGCAACCCGTCAAAATAAAATTTCTGTTTAACTTATTAAAGACATTGTGCCAGAAATAGGCTATATTACTATTATTTAGTAGAATGTACGTAATACTACTACTGTTGTAAAATAATAAAACTTATTTTTTTTTAAGAAATAATCACAAAATATTTTAATTTTAATAGTAATTCCCCTTATTTGCCAAAATTTAAATGTTTCATTTTCATTAATTAAAATATTAATTAAATCTATGTTTTATGCCTTCATCTGATAACCAGTAAAATTTAAATACACAACACACAATTTCTGAGGGGGAAAAAACATTTAATAAGGCTACTGTAAGAATAAATAAAAAAAAAATTGTATGCATTCAAATAATTATACATGCGAGGATCACGTGACCCCTCGACGGTGATGCAGGCTTAGTTTTTCGCTCCGCTCACTTTGCCAAATATTTTGCGATCCTGTCAGTGAAATTTGAACCACTCTGCATTAGACCCATCATGAGTGCTAAGGCAGACAAAGGAGATCGGAAAAGGGAGATTGAGCAATCGCCAATGAAGAAAAAATTCAGAGATTCAGCCATCTCCAGTGAAGAGCTGGACAGTGCTATTGCTAGCCGCATTGAACTAGCATTTAAAGAACACCAAAGCACTTTGAATTCGGTTGTGAACTCGGCAGTAAGAGATGCGATGGACTCTGTGCTGATTCCAGCATTGCGCGAACTGCGTGAGGACATACTAGCGACCAATAAGTCTGTTAAAGAGCTAAGAGAGGAGTTTGAGGCCATAGTTACCAAGACGAAGCAGACACGTGACCGCGTTGATTCTGTTCGGGCAGCGGCGCGGGAAGATAAGAGAACAGTCACGGACTTAAAGGATCAGCTGGAGCGACTCACCGAGAAGATGACAGATATGGAGGACAGGTGCAGGCGGAACAATGTTAGACTGGTGGGACTCCCAGAAGGGATGGAAGGTCCAGATGCAGCTAGTTTCCTCCGAGCTAATCTTTCCAAGTGGATTCCTTCCTTGAGGGGCCGTGACATTGAGATTGATCGGGCGCATCGCGTGTATGACGGAGGGAGGGGCTCCGATCGGCCGCGCACTCTCATCTTCCGTGTACTGAGATGGCATGACAGATCAGATATCCTGAAAGGTGCTCGGCAGGCGTATCCGGTGAAGTGCGCACAGAACAATGTCACACTGCTGTTTTTTCCTGACTTTAGTCCGGCTACAGCGATCAGGAGAAAGGCATTTGGTCCGGTTTTGAAGAAGATGACTGCACTTGGTCTCCAGCCCTTCCTCATCTATCCAGCGGTGATTAAGCTACGGCACAAAGGAGAACAGAGAAGCTTCGATTCCCCTCAGAAAGCGGAGGATTTTATCAGTTCCATGTCTCAGCAGAAGTCCTATGCCACCGCTCTTCGGGGGGACGACGGGGGAGCAGCGGCCGCTGTTTCTCCATTTCCACGGGAGGGGCATGACGGCCGGGATGGACTTGGCCCTAGCTGCCCAGAAGGGGATGATAGCAGGATGGCCATGGATGCTTGCTAAACCTATTGTTTGCGTTTTCTTCTCTTATACTGGGATATTGTCCTTATTTATCCGGTACAACGATCTCTTTGCTGGTAAGACTGACACTCCATTTTTCTGTTTTGGAGGGGACTAATGGAGAGTAGGTTTAATTACTAAAAAATTTTTTTTTTTTGGCTGTGAGCCTTTCGGGAGACATGTCTTGCGTTAGGGTGGATCGGTCACAACCTATCACTGTTTTTTTTGTTGCTCAGTCAGACCTATGTTCTCGGTAATGTGCGGTCTGAGTTGTTCTTTGTTTATGGTTGTCGGTTGTTCACATTTTTATGTTGTTTTTGTTTTTTACAGCAGACATTTATACTTTTATCTATTTTACATTATTTCTAAAGGGATTTTTCATATAGGAGGTTTGGTATCTAAAATGCACATCAGTGTTTACGGGTTATTTACGGAATGGAAGTGCTTCTGTTTTTTGTTTTTTTTGTTTTTTGCATTTATTGTGTACAATCTTGGGATTATGAATATTCAATGCATACTAGAGATCGACCGATATATCGATTTACCGATATTTTTCCCGATATTTAAGCATTTTTCCATAATCGTATATCGGTTTTGTAATATCGGATTTTCCGATAAATGCCGCCATCTTGTGGGCGTTTTAAGAATTGCACGCATGATCGCCATTACAGCGCATCTGAGGGGAGACGAGACAACGGCGTGCACAGGTAAAGTATTACTTGCTTTGCTGTAATTAGTAAATTGTATTTAACATAACAGCCATTAATGCACAAATTAGATGTGATACATATGCTTGATATGTAGTTTATGCAGCTTGGCTCTAAGAAATAGACGAGTCACGTAAGATAATCCGTCAAGTCCTGTCCCAATAAAGACGTAATTTTGCATGAATTAAATAATACAGCCATGAATGAGCGCAAGTTGGAAGTAAAAGCGCTGAATTAAATTCTCTCTCTGTTGTATATTTGCTCATCATTAGTCTCGTGAAGCCGCTTCATATTGCCGTTCACTCAGTGGGTTGATGCTCAGGAAATGCTACAGCACGGCCACCGCATGTAACTTTTAAAAATATTCACGATTAAAACACCGTAATTATATAAACATTTACTATATAACCATCAATTCCCTAATAAACATCCTAGTAAACACAACTCCAGTGTTTCCCACACATAGACTTTACCTGGGCGGGCCGCCCAGGTATATTAACGGCCGCCCAAGTATATTTGGTGACACATTTTTGTTTTTATTACTATTATTATCTTACACTTTTTTTTTTTTTTTATCCGCCCGAGATAATGAAACCATCCGCGATCGATTAACTGGTTGAAAATCTCCCCACACGCTGCTGGTTCTGTGTGCTCAGGAACTGTAGACACTCCCTCAGACAAGCTCTCTCTCTTTACTTGTGGCGGGCTGCAACAATATCCACCGCCCGCTGCCATCAGCTCCCGCATCTCACACACAAGAGCGCGACTTTCAGTATTTAGCAACTTTCAGACCCTTTTGGCGGCTTTTTTCCCACAACAGGTACATACTGACAAACCTAGCGACTTTTTTTGAAAAAACCTTAGCTATCGTTCAATTGGAATTTGTCTCCAGTAACGTTACTGCCCCGCGAGTGCGAGATCTGACTCTCCCGGCGCAGTGTCGACTCTCTCTGCGTCTATTCTGAGCAGTGAGCGGCAGTGAAGCAGCGCATTAATTTGGCCGTAACGCAGCAAAATCGTCAGTAAATCATTTACAAAACAGCGTTTCCAAGCACCTGTCGCTTACTGACTGTTTGGACTTTTAAATATGAACATAATTCGTCTGTTAATATGCGCATAGCTTGTTACTCAGACGCAGACAGTGCGCTGAATGAGACAAAACAGTAATACAGCCAAAACCACCGCATATAGTCGCTTTTTAGTGTAAGTTAGATGTATATTGATTTTATCAGACGATGTTGCGATTATAAATCAGGATTTAAGGAGTATAGTGAGAGTGATTCCTGGTTAACATGTAAAATTAATGGTTCCTGTTTACTATTTATACTTGTTTAATGTATGACAACAGAAAGTATAATGTGAACAGCTTTATTGGCATTGTTGTATTAATTACAGTATGTGACATTTAGAACAGATCTTATGTGCCAAAACTCGTCTGAACGCAAACTTGACACAATGACATGCAAATTAACGTGACGTCACCTGCCGCCACAAGTTTTATTTATTTTTTAATTGGTGAGAATTACTTTTATGTGCTTTATTTATTTTACCTGTTTGTTTTTTTACCTCATCGAAGATTTTATTTTTAAACAAAAACTGTTTAGTAACAGTGAACTTTTTTATTTTTTGTACTCTCAGACCCCTCTATTTATTGGTGTATAAATAAGATTTGTTTTGTTTTCTATGCAAGGAGGGAGTGATTGTTATAAATAAAATGGTTTGTTCAGTTCAGTGGTGTTGTAATCATTGTGTCAAAAACACAAGTATAACAGTAAATAAATATCGGTTCTGCATATCGGTTATCGGGCACATAAACAAACAAATTATCGGTATCGGTATCGGTTCTAAAAAATCAATATCGGTCGATCACTAATGCATACTTTAAATATTTTATCACTGAATGTGAATGGTTTAAATTCTGCTGTTAAAAGAACCCGTGTATTAGAATATTTACACCGTAAATCTATCTCCTGTGCCTTAATACAAGAGACACATTTAAAACAATCTGACGTGGCACGTTTCCAGAATAAGTATTACAAATTAATAGCTTTTTCCTGCGCTCAAAATAAAACTAAGGGGGTGCTTATCCTTGTTAACAGGAAGTTAAATTTAACAATTGAACACCTTGGTAGTGATGAAAAGGGCAGATTTGTTTTTATCCGATGCAAAATATATAATAATAGGTTAGCATTGGTCTCTATTTATGGTCCGAATGAGACAGACAGTGCATTCCTTACACAGATTTCCAAAACTTTACTTGAGGAGATTGATTGCCCTCTAGTGGTGGGTGGTGATTTTAATGCTGTCATAAATCCTGCTTTAGATAAGTCTCAATCTGATACAACAGCCAATCCATCCTCTAAATTATTGAATAAATTTATTACTGAGCTCAACTTAATCGATTTATGGAGAATTCAGAACACTAAAGCTAAGGACTTCACTTTTTTTTCTAATAGACAAGACTTTCTCTAGGATAGACTACATATTTCTCAGCCCATCTTTAATTTCATCTAATTCCTCTATATCTATATTACCAATTTTATTATCTGATCATTCTGCTATGTTGTGCAGTGTTCCTCTTTCCGATGTCAAAGCCAAGTCCCCTAGATGGCGCTTTAACATATCATTATTAAGTAATCAGACTTTTATTACCTCTCTAAAAGAATATATTAAGGACTTTCTTGAAATTAATATGCCCTCTGATGTGGATCCTCAAATACTGTGGGAAACAACTAAGTGTGCTATACGAGGTTTCTGTATATCTTTCTCTTCTACTCTTGCCAAAGCGAGAACTCACCAGTTTACACAATTAGAAAATAAAATCCAATCATTACAAAACCTACAAAAACAACATTTTACTGAGCAACAGGCTACACAGCTGTCCTCTTTAAAAGAAGAATATGATTTACTTTCACACTCAAAGGCAGAATTTATTTTACATAGGCCTAGACAAAAATATTATTTTGAATCAGAGAGACCTAGTCATTTATTGGCCCTTAGGTTGAAAGAATGCGAGTCTAAGGCATATATTAGCGCAATAAAATCATCGGATGATCAGGTCACTACGAACCCTGTGGCAATTAATGACATATTTAAAGGTTTTTACACAAATCTGTATAAAGCCGAAACAGATTTTGATGAACCAATTTGTAAGCAGTATTTAGATAAATTGGAACTGCCTCGGATCTCACAGATGGATAAAGAATCTTTGGAGGCCCCATTAAGTTTGGAGGAACTTCACGTCTCTCTAAAAAGCCTTCAAAAGGGAAAATCGCCGGGTCTAGATGGTCTCCCCCCTGAATTATATTTAGAAATTTGGGATTTGGTAGGGATACTTATGTTTAACTCATTTAATTTTGCAATTGAACATGGGGCATTTCATAGAGATAAAAAAACATCACTGATTTCATTACTTCTTAAAAAAGGGAAAGATCCATTAGATTGTTCCAGCTACAGACCGATTTCGCTTATCCCATGTGATCTAAAAATCTATGCTAAAGTCTTTGCTTCTCGTTTGGAGAAGGTAATTCACAGTCTGATCAAGGAGGACCAAACTGGTTTCATCAAGGGGCGCAATGCATCTGACAATATGCGTCGACTCCTTCATATTCTTGACTTTGCGGACTCCCACCCAACACCTTGTGCGGTCTTTTCACTTGATGCAGAAAAAGCCTTTGACAGGCTAGAGTGGAATTATATGTGGGCAGTTCTGCAATGTTTCGGCTTCGGTGAACACTTCGTTTCTATGATTAAGACATTATACCACTCACCTGCAGCATCAGTCATAACTGGTAATATTATTTCCCCCTCATTCCCTTTACAGCGGGGAACGAGACAGGGGTGTCCACTTTCCCCCTTATTGTTTTGTCTATCTCTCGAACCCTTAGCACAAGCCATCAGGAAATCTGAAGTATCGATTAAGATTCATGACCATAATCATTGTATTTCATTATACGCTGATGATATTATTCTATATTTAGACCACTTTGATGTTTCAGTCTCTAGTGTAATTAAGGAATTTGATAATTTTAGTAGCCTATCAGGATATAAAATAAATTGGAGCAAATCTGCTTTAATGCCAATTAACAATGTTAAGGTTAATTTTTCTATTCCCTCATTTATCCCTATTAAGGAATCTTTCATCTATTTGGGCATTACCATATATAAAAACATTCATAAGATTGCCAGAGACAATTTTAATAACATTTTCGTTAAGGTCAAAAATGACATTCAAAGATGGAAGAATCTTAAAGTCTCTCTCCAAGGAAGAATCTCCACTGTTACGATGAATTTGTTACCTCGATTTAATTTTTTTTTTCTCTATGCTACCACTTTCTCCCCCTCCAGGTTACTTTAAGGAGATCAACTCCATAATTTCTAAGTTTATCTGGAATGATAAATGTCCCAGAATTAAACTTACCACATTACAACATCCTAATAGCGCAGGAGGACTGGCTGTACCAAATTTTGAATTATATTATTGGTCGTTCCAGCTTAAGGCCCTTCATAATTGGGTTGATCCTCAATCTACAGTTTCATGGAGGGTGATTGAAGCTGACAAGGTTAAACCAAATAGACTTCAAGATATTTTATTTACTGGCACAGGAAAAAAAGGGGATAATTATAAATTTGGTCCGGTTGTGGCTAACTCTATTAAAATCTGGAAAACGGTTGAACGTCGGATAGGTGGACCCTTCAAATTCTGTAACAGTACACCTTTATGGCACAATTTGAACTTTGTATGTGGAAATCGTCCATTTGTCCAACCCTCTTGGTCCTCTTTAGGTGTGAACACGTGCGGTGATATGTATGATAACCAGGGCCTCTGTTCATTTCAGGCATTGAGAGCCAAATTTTGTCTACCAGCATCTGCATATTTTGTTTTTCTTCAATTACGTTCTGCTCTCAAAGCGTATGGCGTTCCTTGGTCTTCTTCCATTTCCTCTCATCCTATGCGGGACTGGATTGCACCATCTGCTGGTCGGCCATCTGTTTCCTTAATATATAATAAAATTATTGATTGTATTACAAAACCTCTTTCTATTAAAACTATTTGGAATAGGGAATTATCTGATCTTAATTTATCTGTCGACTGGGAGAGAGTGTGGTCTAATCTCAGCTTAACATCTAAAAATCTGGCTCATCGTCTTATTCACTTCAAAGTCATTCATAGAGCATACATAACTCCTTACAAAAGATTTAAAATGAAACTGCAGTCAAATTTGAACTGCCATATATGTAACACTACATCATCAGGCACTTTTCTGCATATGTTTTGGGAATGTCCTGTCGTCATCAGTCTATGGACACATGTAAACCTGGTTTTGTCATCATTACTGAGAATTGATTGGTCTGTTAACCCAAGTTTATGTCTTCTTAATGATGATTCTGATCTCTGTATTAGTTCAATGCAAAAGAGAATGTTGTTTGCTGGTTTTACAGCTGTGAAGAAGACAATAATTCAGAACTGGTTTACACCACACATGTGTAGAGAGGCATATTGGATCCGTAGCCTCCTGCAAATTGTCTCATGTGAGTGTACAACGGCGCGAGTCGGTGGGGCCAGGCCTTCAACCATTGAGGCTTGGCAGTGTTTTTTACTGAATGTACGTGATTATTTAAAGGAGTGACTTGTGTTCTTGTTGTCCTTCCCTCTCTCCCTCCCTTTTGATTGAACTTTTAGATGTTGAGTATGTGTCTGCTGTTTTGTTTTGTTTTATTTTGGATATTATGTTGTGTTGTTTGTAAAAAAATGAAAATAAAAAATTGTTGATAACAAAAAAAAATAATAATTATACATGCTAAAATACAGAATTTGGTAACAATAAAACATAAGTTGAGAAAACTGCATGACTTCAATGTAGGGCTGAACGATTAATTGCATTTGCGATAATATCGCGATATGACAAAACGCGATTTTTCAACCGCAGAGGCTGCGATTACACTTGTCACGTGACACGCGAGAGTAGGAGTAAAGCGGTGTGTTCGACTTGAAGATAGATCGTATGACATCAAAGTACGGAGAGAGAAAGCATAAGGAGACGTCTGCTCTCTTATAGCTCTCACAGTACTTTGATGACACACACAACGATCGGTCCAGCAGCGGTGCTTCAAGTCGAACACATCTAAGTAGTCTTCAGAGGAATCATCAAGTTGGCACGCTATGTTGCCATGTCCGCAGTTTGCCGCGGGTTGTTTTCGCGTCCGCGGGTCTTTCATAACATGCAGAATTGATGCGCTACATGTAAGCGATATCCTTTGTTGTATTTTCCTGTCAAAATAACGGAGTTCCTTTGAAATTCTTCAGCTTTTAAGAACTGCCAGTTTCTCTGTTAGTGGGCGGAGCTAATGCGCAAACGGCAATCTCATTGGCCGGCGTTCACCTATTATCATCCCTGTTTTGATTTCAGCAAATCAATTCGAGCGAACGCAGACAACCTGATTAATATTCATGAACCCAGCAGCTCATTAATCCTTAGTGTGTTTTATATTGTTATTAGTAGTAGAATTCGTAGTAGTTTTGTTATCTTATCAGTATTATTTGTAGTTTTCTTTTTCCTTATTTTATAGAAACACTAAATGACAAACAATATCTTAAGCACCACCACCAGTCCTAAGTTCAGTCAACATGACAAATATGCATTCATACATGGTTATTCTAATTACTAAAGTTCTATCATCATATAATGCTAAAATTGAATGCTAAATTATCATAATATCATATTATAATGTTTGACTGACTGATGCTAAGTGAGATATTAAAAAAACTGTGCCATTTTACAAACATAAGCTATATATATTAGTATATCAGATAATTAATATTAGTCTGGTGAGTAAACTAAAAAAAATGACAAGCCAATGGAGATTCTATTGCCAAGGTGTCCATAGAGGGTTGATAATATTTACAATAATCAATTGAATTTGATAGGTGTCTCTCACATTGTCATGCAATGTTTTATAATAATAATGTATTATATTTAGTGTCCATTTCATTCATTTAACATTTAATATTGGGGACATCCAAGTTATTTGACATATTTGAACATTTAAAAAAAAAAGTAACAATAGTTACTTTCCCTGGTAATTAGTTTATTTTATAATGATGTAACTCAGTTACTATTTGTGAGATAATTACTTTTTTAAAGTAACGTGCCCAACACTGCATACTATACAATGATGTATTGCTCGTCTTTGTTGAATAATACAGAATATAAAGAGCTTTCAAAAATAAATCGCATATTAAATCGCAATCGCAATATTGGTAAAAAAGAAAATCGCAATTAGATTATTTTCCAAAATCGTTCAGCCCTACTTCAATGCCACCACCAGTAAGCTTCTGTCACTTCCTTTAATCTTTAATTAAAATCTACAAATTGGAAAGTCCGAGTTAAAATAGATTGCAAGAGTGTGAGTATAAAGACAACAGGGCTTTAAAAAGAACTACAGTGAATTTTCCGGTTTGGTGTGATAAACAAATCTCTAGTCCCATTAGGCATTTTATTAGCAATCACTTATTAAAAAACACACACACACACACACACACACGAAATGCTTAAAATTCACAAGTGGCCCATCATGGATGTATTTTATGTCATAGAACAAAACATGAAAATATCTTGAGCTTGCATTAACCACAGACCACAGGGCATTTCAACTCATTTAAACATTTTAGCAACTCATTCTCCAGCACTATTGGATGACATAAACAAGGAGCAAATGGTAACGCCAAATGTACATCTAGAGTAGCATATATAGCACATTGTGTGATAGGGTCCTTTTATGGTTTTACAGTAGGTTTAATATTTTACTTGAACATTTAATTTGTGAATATACTTAAAACATTACAAGCTAAAATTATTTGATGAAACATTCTTCTAAGCCTATAAATTCACACGTAAATGGCAAAATCTAAGATGATGTCTAACCACAGATTAGTAAACCTTTTCTTCTGGGCAAAAGAGGGAAATGTGGAGCCCTGGGGTGGACCTGCTAAAATCAGCCCAAGCCTCAAGCATGAAGAGTCATGAGCTGACTAATGAGGCAAAAACATGCTTGACTCATATCCTCTTTTAGCTCTGTGAACACACACCTCAGACATCACCAAAACCAACCAAATTCTCACTTAGCAACAGCATGGCCTCACTAGAATAAGCCATCTATGCTGCTTATAGTCAGCTCTATTTAAAACATGTCCCTCATGCTTTCTGACTGAGAGCAGAGAGTTTAGTATAACCCTTCTGCTTCACTGAAGATTGGCATGTTAAAGGCAACAGATGGATATTGTTGGGTTTCCTTCCCAACTGTTGCCAAGTCATCTGTGCTGGTTACCATGTTCAGCCATCCTCACCATGGAAACAAGAGGGAGGGGACGCAGTGGGCACACAATATATGCAGAGTGTCAAAGTGACACAGTTGAAGCAAAATCTAGAAATGGGCTCATCGCTGCTGAACAAAAGAAATTGAAGAAACAGAATTGCAATCTAATTTCTCATTTAGCACATTTCAGCAGGTCTGGCTTTTACTAAATTATTATTGTTATTATTATTATTCCTAATCCTTAAACGCATGGATGGCAACCAGAGCACATTTAACTTACAAAACGTAACATATTTCTGAGTGAAACAATGTAGGGCAGGGCTTAATTGTGTCCACTGGGATTTGGTTGGCTTGTGAAAATTAGTCTAAAGATTTTTTTTTTTTTTTTTTCAGCCATACAGATTTTAATAGATCAGCAGAAAGAAAGAAAGAAAAAAAATATATTTTTAGACATGGGGGAAATTGTTACATTTTTATAAAATATGATGAAAACTTTTTGTATGATTTTTATACGAAAATATGATTTTCTTTAGACTACACACACAACAAGGCCAGAGACATTAAATGTTATAAATTATGGGTTTAATAAGGTCAAAATTATTATTTTTTATTTCAACATCTTCTTTAATGTTTATTTTATAACTAGTAACATAGATGTTGTTGTTGTTTTTTTATGGTTTCACTTTTTGTATTAATTAACTATAATGACCCTGAGCAAAGTTCGCCCCTCCTTAAAACATAAGAGTAGGGGGGAAAAAATATTTTCCTTCTTCATTTCCTTTCAAGCACATGGTTTCAAGTACCAAATGTGCGTGTCAAAGTGGTGTATGTTTTCAGTTCTATTCAACACTTAACAATTGAAATGTTAAAATCCTGATGTGGAAATCAAGTGAAAAAAAAAACAAAAACAAACAAAAAACACACTGCTCAATTCAACTGTTACTGGTTGACATGTGGAGACATGACATTAAGAAAGTACAACATTACATGCTGCTGCAAGACAGAGTACAGAGATCACCTGAGGTTAAAATAAATAAATAAAATGAATTATAGGTCACAGGGACATGTGATTTTGAGGCTTAACAACACACAATGGTTAATATCATAACACAAAAAAATAATTCAACTTTCAACATATGAAATACATATGAAAAAAGTATTAAACTTAGTAGAATGAATTAGTCTACAACTTCAGCAAGACAATCACACTTATTAGAAACATGAGGTATATTGGACAGCATCTTATGTGTAAAGGGCAAACTGAGGTGAAACAGGAAGTTTAGTGAGCTAGTTCAGAGTGAAGATTAGCACTTATAAACTTAGTACAATAAACTTCCTTATGTCTTTCAGGCAAATTCTACAGATTACCATTCCGGCAACAACAGGCACAGAACACTTCTCCTGCTACACATCTTGCAATGGTTTGAATACTAACTACTGTAAACACCTTACAAATAAATCTGCCTTATTATAAAATTGCTTAAATTCATGTTAAAGCAAACGAATGCTCTATAGTGGGGAGCTATCTTAAGGAAATTGCTTCAACTACAAAGAATACCATCACCGATTTGTACACTGCATTCTTGTTAAAAGGTTTACAGCACCAATCTTTCACTAACCTCCAAATACACAAAACATTTCCCCAGATCTAACATTCTTACTGGGATGAAGAGATTAGCAAAAAGTGCTAATTACAAAAATGGATGCAAAACCGAAGTAAAGTGGCTGCAGGTGCACATCTGTTTTGGGGACATCTATCTAGCATACTCGGGTACACTCAAAAGTTTGGTGGCAGTAAGATTTTTATTTTATTTTATTTTTTTGAAAGAAATTTATTTTGTTCACCAAAGTTGCATTTATTTGTCCAAAAATAAAAACAGTAATAGAGTAAGAACAGTAACGCAGTAAGTCAGCTACAATTACAATTTAGAAAGCAATTACAAACTTTAAACATTTTTTAATTCCTGTGATAATATATTTTAAAATGTAATTAATTCCTGTGATTGCAAATTTAAATTTTCAGCAGCCATAACTTCAGTCTTCAGTGTCACAAGATCCTTCATAAATCTTTATTTTACTGATTTCTTATTATTATCAATGTTGAAAACAAATTAGTTTCAGGATTCAATGAACAGAAAGTTCTTTACAGCCACTTTTGATGAATTTAATGCATCCCTGCTATGTAAAATCATTCATTTCTTAAAATGTCTTAACCAACCAACCCCCCAGGAAAGCATGCCAAAAATACTCATACTATAAGAACCAACTTCCTCTGAAATTCAAGTAGCAAATTGTGTTTCTAACACCTTCTAACGCTTGTATTTTAAATGGGTCATGAACTGCCTTTTTATTATTTTGTACTGTACTCTGAGGTCCACTTACAATGTTATCAAGATATTTTACATTAAAAAACATCATCATTTAGTCATAAGTCATAGGCTATTTTCTGTCCTGTTTTGATCCCCCTCATCAGAACGCCCTGTTTGAATAGGTGTGGAGGATTGTAGACTCAGAAGTAAACACTGGTATGAATATGGCTAACAGTTGTGTATATTTGACAGCATACATGCATCTATGAAGGATGTAGGCTGTCAAACACACACAACACACTGCTGTGATTTAGGTTAAAAACACATAAATACTCAGTCTCAGTACATATCTAAAAATAACAGACAAAGCTGTAACCACACAATAAAAACAGCGACTCAATATATTCAGCACAGCAATGACAGCATTGTCTTTTAGTTTCAATCTTTCTGAAAATCCTGTATCGAATTGTGCCTTGTCTGTAAATGAATCCATGGTAAAATGAAGTGAAAAAAGGACCAAGTTCTTACTGACTCGATCTGGATCGTCATTAAAGCTAATCCACTCTTTACTAATGTTGGGTTCAGAAGAATGTTTTTCCACTGTTTGGCCCTGCACAGCATCTTCTTGTCTTCAGAACTAGCTTTATAATTTCTGCGTAGACCTGCATTTGCCTCTCTCGTTATTTACACTACATGCGTGAATCGGTGGGCGGGGCTAAACAGGCAATGATGTAGAAGCAGGCGTTGATCTTCTTCTGTGGAGGTGGTGCTTAGCCACACTATTACATCATAAATTGGCAACAATATAAGCCGTTTTTAAACTAACTAGAAAGTTTTGAGTTCTGAAACTTACAGGATGTTTTTATAGTACATGACCTCTTATATGTCAAAAGATCAAGGGAATTTTGATTTCTCAGTTCATGACCCCTTTAACCCTCTAAGCGCCAAAGTCACAAAATTGCGACAAGACGTCATACTTAATAAAATAGACTGTAGTTCCTAATATGGTGTAATATCTCATTTGTATTCCCTACCACTAGATGGCAGACATATAGTACTTCGATTCTAGACCAAAATGACGTCATGTTCCAATTCAAAGTGTTCGAGGAAATAGCAGAGCAATGAGCTATCGTGTCATTGATGCGGATGCAGTTCAGTTCATAGTGTGCAAGTAAATTGTGAGATTTGTGAGAGAAAATTGCCAAATGGCTAATAAAAATTTGTACCGTGAGGATGTGTTGCAAATGTTATTCGCCGATTCTGACTCTGAAGGGGAATATTTGCCTTTAGGAAATGACGATCGGTCGTCTAATCAACACGCTTCTCCCGGTACATCTTTGCAGCGCAATGGTGCCGCCGTGCAAGGCGAGAGTGTTCACGAAGCACAAACAAGTGATCATTTCGACCCTTTGCCAACGGGGATGGGGGTGGCAGGGGTGGACGTGGTCGTCGTGTCCATAGGAGAGCTGTTGCTCTCTGAGCGCCACTGGCGTCGCGTTGCTGATGATTGGCCAGATTGCGTCGTTTGTTCTGATCGCACATTCTCAAAGGGCCGCCAGCAGACAAAGTAAAGGTGCGGTCAGTGTGGGGTAGGTCTGTGCGCTGTGCCATGCAATGAGATGTACCATACTCTCAAGAACTATAAACTGTGTCACCTAGATACCTGATTGGGCAGATAGCTGGTCCACTGATCAAAAAATAGGCACATGTATTTTACTATGGCACAGTAATATAGTAATAATTTACTGCTTTCTACAGTTTTACTGTTGAATTCCTCTTTTCCTGATCATTTGGAATGAGGATAAAAAGTAGGGCTGGGACAATACATCGATACATCGCGAATCGAGAAATGATTCAGCATCGATTCTGAGATTTTCCGAATGCATCGCGATTCCTCTGGAATCGATTCTGAGCTTAGTTTTGAACATCAGATGGCGCTGCATGCTTTAGAAACAGCCGTACTCTGCTTGCTTCCAAATCCTTACACACACTTGAACCTAAAATAATCATTCATAAAATTAGAAAAGGTTGAAGTGAATTACAAGGGTGTTCACAGTGGGCTGTGTTTACATTAATTTTGCGTCATAAAAGCATTCTGAGCCGAGGTGAAATTACAGACTCAGCTGACCGCACAAGCGCTCTTCAGCATTCTTCTTCATGAGCATTTGAGTGTGGATAAAAACTTGATTAGAGCGCCATCTGCTGTTAAAATCTAGACTCAGAATCGATTCCAGAGGAATCGCGATGCATTCTGAAAATCTCAAATCGATCCAGAATCGATGTATCGGCCCATCCCTAATAAAAAGACACAAAAAAAAACCCTGCAAATAAGTTCAAACATCCATTCAATATCTATTATCTCCTGAATATTAATGATGAACTGATCAAAAAGTAGGCTACTGTTCACATGCGTTTTACTACTATATAGTATAGTAATAATTTAGTACTTTCTCCTATTTTATTGTTGGTTTCCTCTTTTCTGATCATTTGGAATGAGGATAAAAGCCAAAAAAAACAAAACATGCAAATAAATTTAAACATCAATTCAATATCTACTATTTCCTGAATATTATGAAATTCAAGAGGGCCACCCCCTGATGATGTCATAATATGCAAATTTGATGAGTATATTTACACCCCACATAAACTTTCGGTCATGCCCAACATTTTTCTAATTTACAGTAGATCTTTAAACCCTTTCAAGCCACAAGCTTTTGAAACCTTGATGTCAAAATCCAGCATTTTTTCCAAAAATCCCTGGCGCCTAAAGGGTTAATTATTGAATTCCTTTTTCAACCATAAATTTATTGCAAAGGAAGTGCCTTAATTTGGTTTTGCATGGCTGTGACAAACTGGATATTTTAAAAAGGGATCAGCCTTTTGATATGCATCAATCCAACTTCCTGTTTCAATAGGAAATGTGTCAACACAGGAAAGAAAACTGAGCTTTTCAAACCATTTCTTGGTGTCTCTAACAATGAATAACAAATCATGAACTTTCCAAAAAAGAAAAGAAAAATGCTTTCCTCAACTATGAATTTTATGAGGAAATTCAACTTTTGCTCCAACTGCAAGGCCTTGTTTCTATTGACAAACGATGATGTGTCCTATCAGCTAACCCGTAGATAACACAATGAAATATGCACCACGCAAATATTACAGCTGATATTTTAGCCATGAGTCAAGTGCACAAGGAGATGATCATAAGCTTGACAAAAACCTAACCACTCAATACAGCTCAGGTCACAATGCGCCTTTAATTTCAATTGTGGACTGTTAAATAAATCTATTAATCTAAATGCTTACTAAGACAGTCCTCTCTTAAACAAACAAACACTGATGCACACACCTACCACTTCCATGTCAGATAACTCACAAAAGTGGCTTACAAGTACCTTTATTTACGACATACATCTGTCCGTTAAACAATCAGAGCCACAATGTTTACCCCTCATGCCTGACATGCAGGCAAAGCAATATGTGCAATGCCTGCCACAGTCCAATGTGTTTTACAAGTTAAACTTTTTTTTTTTACCATTTTGCACACAGTACCCTGCCTCCAAGGTCATTCATTTGATGATTTACACATAGTATGCAACTTACATTTTGGGGTAAAGTGATTTGACATTACAAACAACAAAAAAAATAAAAAAAATTAATAAAAAATCAGCTCTAATAAAATGACTAAATTCTAATAATAGCATGAACTGCTAAAAACCAAAATGGAAACACTTTTTCATTATTATTTGATGAACAGAAGCAGAAAACCACTGAACATTATAAATGTCACTTGATTAATTTAATGCATTCTTGCTGAATACAAATATTAATTTCTTTCAATGGATATATATATATATATATATATATATTATATATATATATATATATATATATATATATATATATATATATATATTATATATATTAAAATAAATAAATAATATTGTATATCTTACTAACACTAAACTTTTGAATGTGTCTATATTATACAAGATTATATCCGTGACCACTGAGCCTGTACATTTTTCATCAAACTTACATAAACGATGATCCATTCAATTTGCTCCCTGATGCGCTACAATTATCTAAATGCAGTCCCATCGGGCAACATCCACCTACACACACAACAAGGCTTCCACATTAAGAACCCATCTCAATCTGGCCATGGCTTAAAACATAGGCTACGGCGCTGACACATAACAAAGTGTCAGAAACCACCAGATCAGAGTCTTCCTGTATGCTATGCTTGACTTCAAACCTCACCTACATACCATAAAAGGAAAGGGAAGGAGAAGCGATAAGATGTTAATCTAACAGTGTGAAGAGTATCTGCACATGAATGATTGTGATGACAAAGGTTTATCCAATATGATCGGAAATGGCAGACTAATCTATGAGGAGGTTTAGAAAGTAAAGAGACTCATGATTGATCTCACACGTGCAGGGATGAGCTATGGATATATAAAACACACAGTCCAATGCTCTATGCCACACCAATACTCGATATTCTCTCATTAATATGACTTTTTGGAGGAAAAGACGGGAGAATAAAGTGTAAATTGCATGATATTATTGCAGAACCTGACATTACTATTGCAAATACTATTTTGGTTTGCATACATCCTACCAATGATTTTAATTATGAAAAACCATAAGAGACACATGGTAATAATCAAACACAGGTTTTCTGGTATGTTAGGAGTTCTGAACCAGAATTTGTTTTTACAAGTACTTTCTTTAAACTGTACATAGATAAAACACACTTAGTCACATTGGACATGTAGTGTACAACACTTGAACACTAGATTTCAATACCCACTTATGATCTGGGCAGAAGCATCAGCTGGACTGTATGTTCCCATACCTTTGACCAATGAATTACCATGAAACACTGTAGAGCTGAGTATGTCTACGATAAGTGTATTTACTACAGACATTTCCATATGCTTTTAAGATACAAATAATATCCTCTGACTTTTCCAGACCTGTAAATAACAATTCAAAAATAGCCTGATATTTCCATGACCATGGAAACATTCTTGCTTGTGAAAACTGTTAAGATCATACAGTAGCAGGTCTTACCAATGTTGCACAATGCATGGCAGAAGTTACACTGCATTGCATTTTATGACACATAGCTGCTTTACTTTTTACACCCACAAATGCATTTAAACCCTGTCAAGTACTTATTTTTCATCTGTTCCTGTCTATACCCTTTTAAACAACGGATGGCCACTGGTGCTATCGTGCTGAAAGCACACCGCTCAGTCACATGCTGTACTACAGCACTAATGCATTCAGAGTTATGAATATACACAATAAAGCCCGGTACATGCAGCATAAAGACATAAGAGAGCAATGAAGACAAACCTTTGATTGTGAAGCGATGAAAAACTCGTATGGAGTCCAGGTAGCACGCTATAAGCTCCAGGGAGAAGGCTTTAGATCTCTCTCCCTCCCTCCCTCTCTCTCTGTATCTGAGCCGCTCTCGCTCTCGCTCTCTCAGCTGTCTTACCGACTGTTATTTCCGGGTTAATAAAACGTCATGTGCTTCTCGCATTTATTTTAACCAAATGCCGTAAATCAAGCTTTTATCATATAATAAGAAAACCATCTATACTACTTTAAATATTTAATCTTGTGTGCATTATACATTAGATGATTTGTTATAATATAACTGAAGTTAATGAAGTATTCGGCGCGCCCCCTACCGGTCAACTTGTGCTGTTGCTCATAAGCGACACACCTGATTAATAAACTCATTCCTGTTATGTAAACCTGTGCAAATGCAACAAGTTTCTTATGATGACACATTCTCCAACAAAATCAAAACTTTTTTGCTACGAAATCATATATACTGTCTGTCACGTGAAAGTATACTTGATTTATTTATTGTTTCCCACATTTGACAAATTTTAGTTGGCT